>JAGXJF010001532.1:0-23698 GCA_019208055.1 Stipa capillata | reverse complement strand
CTGTCGCCACAACATTTCTTCCCTGTATAAAAGCTCGTTCATTCTATCCATTTTTGTACGGATCACGTTTGAATCGGCTGCCCTGGTTTGCAAGGATACAATTTCTTTCCGCAAAACCTCCAATTGATGCAGGACATTACCAAATTTTTCTTTACCCCATACCTGCAATTTCGTCATCACTGTTTTCAGAGATGCAGACACAGAGGACAAGTCACCGTGAGGGGAGGAACTCCTCCAGGCCTGTTCAATTATTTCTGACAACACCGCCTCCCATTCCCACATCAATTCATATTTATCTTCGCGCCTTCTTGGTCTGATGTTAGATGTAGGCTCCAGCCGAAGAAGAATAGGACAGTGATCGGATTGGGGGGAGAATAAATGAGTCAGCTGAGCATTAACAAAAAGCTCACGCCATGGACGATCCGCACACGCCCGGTCTAGTCTAACCTTCACGTTAGCACTGCCTGTACGCCGATTATCATAAGTGAAAGGCTGTCCCTGGAAACCAAGATCCTGCAGCTCACACAAATCCAGAGTTTCGCGAAATGCTTGCATTTGGTTTTCAGACCTCCTTTTCTTTTACGAGAACTTGTGAACTTTTTCTGCCTGCATGTATTAACTTGTCTAATACATTGTCTTGATCAAGGAGACAGAGAGGAGCGTATACCGAATGGCATGCAACTCCCTAATGATCCGGATGTTTGGACTTATAATTGGGGTAATGGACGATATTCTTCTCAAAAGTACTACAAGATGCAATTTGATAATGCTCAAAATGTCACCCATCTTCGTCAGATCTGGAAATGCAAATGTGTCCCTATACTAAAAGTTTTTGCTTGGCTCCTTTTCATGGATAAGCTTAATACTAGGGACACGATGAATAAAAGGCACTATTTATCTTCAAATCAGGTCTCTTTGTGTCCTTTTGTAGTCACAATCTTCGTGAGATCAGAAGTCACCTATTTTTCACTTGTACTTTCAGCCATCACTGCTGGGATAAAATTGGAATCCACTGGAACCAGGATCGTGCTTTTGAACATCAACTGCTTGATGCGCAAACCCCCGCCAACAGGTCTTTCTTCATGGAAATTTACATCACGGCAGCTTGGCATATTTGGAAAATTCGAAATGGAATGATCTTCGAAGATAAGATCTATTAATGTCTGGTTTAGGAATTTCAACCATGATCTCATGATTCAAAGCTTTAGATTCTCTGATAGTCTTAGAGCTAGCTTCCTATCTTGGTTCTCTTCCCTCAATTATATAACTTAGCTCCTCTTCTGTAGTCTTCATGACTTGTTTCAAATTCCAAGTCCCCCCCCCCTCCCCCTAGTACAGCTCTTTGTAAATGTTTTCAATTATTCAAAATAAAATTTGCTGTTAGAGCCTCTCTTACAGCTTTTTCCTCAAAAAAGGAGACAGAGAGCAGAACCTCTGGAAACTGAAGTAGCAAATTGCACGTGAGATCGAACGGTGTGACTCATGTGCCTGGTACCATCAGTGGTACTAACACAGATTTTTGTACCATGCATGGCTGCACTATGCATAGATGCTTCCCTAGTTAGCTAGTCCTAGCATCAACGGATCAGCAGAGAGAGAGAGAGAGAGAGAGAGAGAGAGAGAGAGAGAGAGATGAGTTCTTCCAAAAGAATTTCTGACGCATGTAGGCCTACTCCGATCTGTAAAGCCAGTACACGATCGATTCCCTTCAGAAAAAGACTGAAACAAAAGCAGGCCAGCAGGGTACCCAGTGACGGGAATGCACTCGGTCATCGATCCTTCAGCTTTGCAGAATTGCATCGACAACCAACCCAAACAACCCAACGATCTTGGAGTCTTGTGATTTGTGCAAAGTTAAACTGTCATAACCATGCACAGCACCACCATAATTCACAAGGAGACGCGAGCGCGCGCGCGCACTGTAATCGGCGATCGAGCTGAGCAACTAGCCGTGCAACCTTTACTTGGCATTGGTGGCGTCGAGCCATGCGCGCCGGAACGCGCCGATGATGGCGCGGTGGTGCTCGGCGTCGTTGAGGGCGAGGTAGCACGCGAGCAACTCCTCGAGGTCCCGCGGCGACGTTCCAACGTCGTTCTCCGCGATCATCTCCGCCATGCTCTCCAGGAAGTCCTCCTCGGGGTCGACCGACTCCTTCACCACCACGAGGCTGTCGTACAGCCACCGCCGCCTGCCGCGCTGCCTCTGCCGCCTGCTCACCGCGGCCGCGGACGCGTCCGCCGGCCTCCCCTTTCGTCTGCCGCTCGGCTTCACGTGGAACCGCCGCCGCACCCTGGCCGTCGGCGACGCGGCCGCGCTGGTGCCGCTGTCCGAGGCCTCGGCCTCGTCCCCGTCGACCTTCTTGGCGGCGGGCCTGGTGAGGATGGGCCGCAGCTTGAGCTCCGGCATCGCCCTGAGGCCGTCGAACCGGTCGGCGCCGCAGGCGGCGGTGGAGACGGTGACGACGTCGAAGACGATGTCGTTGGGCTGCGGGCTGCGCGGGAAGCGTGTGTCCCGGAGCTTGGGGTTGCCATTGCCGGGGCACGGAGGCAGACGACGGTCTCTGCTGGGGAAGTAGTACGACGCTCTGTTCGGTGAGCATGGCGATGGCGGCAGCACCGTCTGCGACGTCAACGACGTGGACGTCGCCACCGTCGGAGCACGACGACTTCTCGGCTTGCTCGTCAGTCCCGCCGCGTCGTCGGCGTCGCCTCTCGCGGTGCTTCCCCTGCGCCGTAGCTTGTAGAACCAGGAGCTCGGCAGTGGCATCGTGCCCGCCGTGCGCGAGCGGGAGCAGGAAGTGAGCGCGCGGCACACTTAAAGTTCACACTCCTCTCTGCCTTGTGTTGTACTAGTACAGTAGGGGGAGGGAGTGTGGAGTGAGCTGCCGTGAGCGCAGCGCGGCGTGCACTTTTTATCGCAGAAAAGTTTGCCGCGGGTGGCAGGCGACAGAAGTTGCGATGGAAAAAGCGTAAGTGGCATCTTATAACAATCCGTCATATCTAATCTATCTGTTGTAACAGACACTGTCAAGTGTAAACTTCAAGTGTTTGTCCATCAATGAAACTTCAGTTTACTTGGACAATGGATTCATTAGATAGCATCCAACATGGCACAAAGTCAAAATGTTTGAACTGGAGATCTGTGTGGTATCATGTAAAAGTTGTGGGGACTGAAGACCGGGAGAGGATCAGATGCTGGGGATGCAGACCACACAGTGATTCGATCAGGAATCAGGACAGGCATGGAGCTTGTTACCACAAGCCTGCAACAAGTACTAATTGTGCATTGTCTCTATCCTAAACTCAAATTGGCCATCTCTGCAGCTAATTAAACCAGGAGGGCTTTGCGTTGCACATGAGTTTTGCTGGAGGAGGTGAATGAATTGTTAGGTAGAGTGTGAACCGAGTCATTTCCCTGAGGCAGGCAGCTATGATTCAGTGCCTGCAGGGGACATGAGCGTTTCCAAAAGTCCAAGCTTTGGTCCACCACGCGTCACCGTATTCAAATCTAATGGATTTGCTTTGGTCCTGATGTGGGGCAACTTAATTGCACACCAGCTTACCTAGCTAGCTAGCAATGTTCTACACAAGGCTCCAACAGGTTAAATTCTGTATTAGAGTTCTCAGCAAAAAAATGTACCGTGGCGATAAAAATATGTTGCTTACTGCGTGGTGAACGTGGGACACAGGCTGATTAGTCACTTAACGAAGTTTGTTGCCATGTAATTTAATTCTTCTTTTACTGCGCACCGCGTCAGGAGAAACAAGTGCACCTTTCTCTTGATACTATAGTGGTTCCAGAACATGTACAACTGTAACAGATTAATGGCCCCCCATGCATTTGTTTCTTGACAGCAAAGCTACAAATACAGTTAAACCCTACAGTTCTTGCCGCTTCGATGCAGAACAGAGCAAGCACTGATAAGATACTCAGATGTGTGTGCACTGCAATCGGAACACACTTTTTACTGCAGCCCAGCTTCTTCCCTTATGAACTTTTCAAATTTCAAGTGACGAAGACACTTGTATATATACTGATTAATTCCAGATTCTTGTTCTTGCCTGTATACTACTAATTCGATCAGCTCAAGTTAGAGCTGCTTAAAACTGTGATCGCCACGAGCATGCAGAGGAATCATTCGGTTGGCGCGCATTTCCTCCAGCTCGTATGTATGTATGCATGCATGATCGCGCTCATGATTTCGCGGTGCGTATTGCCGGACGGCTCGCCTCTCGATCACGGGATTCATTCTGCCAGTGGTTGCGGGGAAACTAGCCACGAGATAATCTCGCGTGACTTGACGAGTGTAGCAGATCCGTCCATCGATCAGTGCTCGACTGCTCGTTCGTGCATGCCAAATTGGCGATTAGAATCGCAGATTTGCAGGGATCGATCGAGCAGGCAGGCAGGCAACCACCGGCCTAGCTAGCTAGCTTAGCTAGCTAAGTGCATGCTTGCCTGCGACAACTCATGGACTGGGAAAGAAGTAGAAACAAAACAACATCCTTTTTTTCTGGACTAACAAAACAACATTCTTGATTTCTTTCTGAGTACAGGGACATCAGGACATGTAGACCTTGGGGGCAGGTGGTCTCGGTGGATAATAATTAATCTAAGATGGTGTGTTCTGTTAGGTACGATTGATCGATTAATGAGAGAAAGAAAAAAAGAGAATTAGTAAGATCTGTGCCATGATCGTAGCTTTGCAAATCTAACTCGAGTGCCATCATTGCATTGTACCCAAATGACAAGTTCGTGCGAAAGTTTCAGTCATGGCGATCATTTGCAGTAATCATGCAGCAAGTAATCTAATTCTACACGCTGAGTTGCTGACACGACAGCACTATACTTATACATATGTCTCTTGTTGACCGCAACGCTTGGCCGCCGCTCCAAGCTGTGCGCCTTTTGGGACCGACTGCATGCATAAAACCACATATTAATGTCTCACGTCCAGTTTACTACTCGTGGCGTTGTTCTCTGATGTTCATAGAATCATGCAGCAAAAATTCATTGCGTGATTTATTGGTCCTGGCATCCGGGCCTAACACGTGTAAAACCAAACACACTGTCTACCTCTGCGGCGATGCATAATTTCTCATAGTATTACTACTACTTCTGCACGGTTTTATAATTCTTGAACAAGACAGTAGCTAGCAGCATAGAAGATTGAGAGGAAACGGAGATGCACCACAGCTGTTGTATTTTTAGATGAAGAGGAGATCACTCCCCGACTTTATTACTCAAATGAAACCTATGATCAGGTTTGATACAAAAAATATGATGTCTATGCATCTAAGATAAGAAGATGTAAATATAGGTAGAACATTGAATAACAAGGCAGCCCCTCAAAATGTCAGGAAGTAGCTCAATTTGTGTTGTGTAGAGTGTCTTGCTGAGGCAGAATGATCCCCAATTGTAGAGTATCAGCAGGCGGCGAAGGCGACCAGGTAGCGTGCAAGGTGGATGTCAGGCTGCAAGGCCAGCTTGATGCAAACACCAGATGCGTTTTGGCGGTGCTGCTCCAGGAGGGAGGGAGTATACCAGTGATATGGAGGCGAGCATAGTCAGACATGATGTCTGTGAACGCTGCCATTGCCCCATGGCCTTGAGACATAGGAGCGCTACAGCCTTCAGCTACCTTGCCAGTGGAAATCAACTCCATTCCAATTGAAACGGTGTCTGCAGCACTTGAACAATATGATGGCAGAATTTTTCTACCGTCTCCAGCATAGAATCCTTGAACATAATCTTCCATTTTGTGACTATTCTTTGAACTAACACGGTGTCCCGCACAACTACGTGGGAAACGTTTTTGATTATCTTTATTTTTTACTTGTATGCGTGATATTAGATCGGTACAGGAAATAAAAATTCAAATCACGAGCCAACCTACTAGTCATTGTACCGAGCCATCTATTTAGGTACAATTATGATGATCTATCGAATGTGATCTGTTTAGCTACAGTTATGAAGATTTATAGTTGTGATATGTTTAGGTACAACTATAAAGATCTATCGGCTGTGATCTGTTTAGGTATCTATCGGCTGTGATCTGTTTAGGAGCAGTTATGACGATCTATCGGCTGTGATCTGTTTAGGTGCAGTTATGAAGATATATCGGCTATGATCTATTTAGGTGCAGTTATGAAGATCTATCAGCTGTGATCTACTAATAATAAAAGGGTCCACCAGATTAACGGTCGGATGTTTTGCTTTGTGTGGGAATTTCTAGCATTTCTCTATTTTTTCTATTGTATTTTACTTTTAGTATATAGTAGATAGATAAGCCATCATATATGTTTAAGATTTAACCAAAGATGATCATTAAACACTGTATTATTTATAAATTTCCAGATTGACCAAAGCACTACCGTGCAGATGGAATTAAGGCCTGCATGCCTTTTATTAGTTACCCAAAGACAAGCAACTGTGTCCATACTAGTTCCAATTCTTTTTCCAAAAAAAAATCAATTGTTTTCTAGATGTGCTAAGAAACTATGCAATCAAAGAATAAGTGTTGTACATATTTTTTTTCTTTGAGCAAAAAACACAGTCTTCTGGCTTATTGAAATGTCGTTTCTTCGGATTGTCCCTAGTCATCACTCTATTATTATGGAACAAAAGCCAGAGAAAAATGTGTACTCTAGGAGGAATCACTAATTTCCACAAAGCAGGGATAAAAACTGGTACTACTCCTCTAAAGTTGATTATGGCATATAAGGATTGGATAGGGTATTGACCAGAACTATTATATTGCTAGACCAAAATATCCGTCTCAGTAGTGAAGACAATAGTTTGTGCTATGGCTTCTAAGATATACCAGTTTTCCATCAGAGCATTAGACAAATTCCTTCTAAAGGAGAGTTTTAAAGTATTACCATCCCAGATTGCATTAACAGGAAGGGAATGTTCATTACAAATAACATAAATCTCCTAAAACTGGACTGCAAGGGGGGAAGTGCCAAACCATGTATCTTCCCAAAACCTCACTTTGCTACCATCTCCTATTACCCATCTGTAGCCAAACTTAACAGCCTGAACAACCCACATGACCCCCTTCCAGAATTGAGAAACTCCAGAAGTGTCACTACACAAGATATTAGGAGAAGAAGTGTTGTACTTATGATCAATCATGGTTTTCCAAAGCCTATCTTCTCAATTGATGTACCTTTTGATCCAAGAACCAAGAAGGCAGCTATTTAGACCTTGGAGGTTAGGAACTCCCAACCCGCCAACATCCTTCCTCAAGCATACCAGCTGCCAATGAGCTAGATGAATTTTTGTATGCCCTTTAGAGTCATTCCATAGGCAGTGTGCTATCTAAGTATTAATTAACTCAAGTGCCAATTTTGGAAATTTAAAAAAGGATAGGAGATAGATAGGAATGCTTACTAAGCAGGTTTTAATGAGAATTAATCTACCTCCATACGATAAGAGTTTACCCCTCCATCCAGCAATTCTTTTAAGAATTTTATCTATGAGAGCTGGATATCGGCCCTTCTCAATTTGTCAATGCCTAAGTACTTAATAGGGAATTCTCCTAAAGGACAACCAAAAATTGTTAGAGAAAGGCGCTACTTCATGAACATCCATACCCATAGGGATTAATTCACTCTTTCCAAAATTGATTTTCATGCCTGAGACTTGCTCAAAGCATGTAAGAACCCGCCTAAGGTTTGTTGCCTGATCTACATCATTAGCTACAAATAAAATAGTATCATCTGCATATTGGAGGCTAACGATCCCTCCAGGACATATTTCTGGTCAAAGCCCCCTAATGAGATTGGCATTAGCAGCTTTGTAAAGCATCCTATTAAGTACATCTATTACTAGATTGAATAGGAGAGGCGATGGGGGGCTACCTTTCCTAGTAACAAAAAAAATCCCCTTCTACATTATTTAATTTGACTCCCACAGAGCCATGACGGGTGATTTGGTCTATCCATTGAAGCCATTTTGGGCCAAACCCTCTTCTCCTAAGGAGTTCTGCTAGGAGATCCAAATCTACTCTATCAAAAACCTTCTCATAATCTAACTTAAGAACTAATCCCTTAGCATGAGAACGATTAACCATATGGAGCACTTCATTGTTGTAACCACACTTTCTAGGATGTATCGGCTCTAAATAAAGGCAGATTGGTTGCTAGTTATGAGACGATGCGTGAGGAAAGCGAGCCTATAGGTTAAGACTTCCGTAAAAATCTTGAAGATGCAGTTCAACAAACTAGTGGGTCTGAACTTTTTCATGGTTGTTGTATCTGCTTCCTTTGGAATGAGAGTAAGCACAGATGTTGTATTGATCATGTCGTGATACTTATACTACTACAAACATTCATAGAGGTTTCTAACTAACTCCCAGCACACAGCTAGTAGTGGCATAATAATAGGAACGGTACAACGTGCCTTTGACCCTGTACATGTGCATGAAAGACATGCGCTAACACGTCATCACAGTCATGAAAGTCGTCGGAAGCAAAGACTAGATTGAAATTTCTAGAACGTCACCGTCCGGAGGCCCTTGGTTATAACGTTGGCAAATTGCTAGCTGGTCGGGACGTGCAAGACGCGCAGCTGTCCAGTAGCAATCTCTCTCGGATGAAGTGGATGTCAAGCTCGATGTGCTTTGTCCACCTATGATGAACAGGGTTTGTGGATAAGTAGACCGCAGATACATTGTCACGGTACACGACCATGGCCTTGGAAATTGGACGATGCAACTCCTCGAGTAGTGTCGAGGCCAACAACATTCTACTACGACATTGGCGACAGCGCAATACTCCGCCTCCACACTTGAACGGGAAATTGTGGGCTGTCTTTTGGATCACCAAGAGACGAGAGCGTTGACGAGGAATACAGAATAACCCAAAGTAGAACATTGGGTGTCCAGGCATCGTTCCCAATCGGCATTAGAGTAGGCCACAACATCGGTCGATGAAAAGCCATGAAGATAAAACCAAGGTTGGTGGTGCCACGCACGTAACACAAAATCCACTTCATGAAAGCAAGAAGGCTATTGCAAGGACCATGCATGTGCAAACACACTTGTCAGACGGTGTAGGCGACGTCGGATCGTGTCGTAGTCAGGTACTATAGGGCATCGATTATGCTGCGATATGAGGATGGATCCGACAAAGGTTGCCGCTATCTGAAGAAAGTTTATGCTTGGTGTCAACAGGTGTTGTAGCCGGCAAGCAGTTGGACATCCCTGCACATTCAAGCCATTCTTCGGCGTATTTTCATTTAGAAAAGAAGAATTCATCGGTGGAGCGCATGACCTGAATGTCGAGGAAGTAGTGGAATGGCCCGAGGTCCTTCATGGAGAACTCAGCGGTGACGCTAGCAATGACCGATTGAAGGAGCACCGTCGATGATTGTGCCAACACAATGTAGCTAAGTAGAAGAATGTCGTGGCATCACCCCACCATGGTACGAATAGAGAGGAGTCTGAATGAGTCGCGGTGATGCCAACGGTGAGGACGTAGTTGTGAAAGCGCTTGAACCATGCTCGCGGTGAGTGCTTGAGTTCATACAAGGACTTGGACAGGCAACACACGTGTGGGCTTGGTGTTGTCGACGAAGCCAATGAGCTGAGAGCAATAGACTTGCTCAAATAGCATGCCATGGAGGAAGGCGTTCTTCACGTCAAGCTGATGTTCAGGCTAGCACTGAGAAACGCTGAGCGTGAGCACGGTACGAATCATCGACAACAACTCCTCTTCTGTTTTCCCACTCAGATCCAAACCCTTCTTCACCAACACCTTTTTGGTTTTGATTTTTGATAACAAAATACATTTTGCGAAACATCCCTTGGACTGAGAATGTCATCCTAGGGTCCCATAATATTTTTCATAATTGTTCGAAGTGATCTACAACTTTCTATTATTTCATGTAATATAGCATGGCTAAGCATTTGCTAAGTATTTTTTTTAAATCCCATTAAATAAATTGGTAACCATAGGTAGGTAACCTAGGGTGACAAAGATATACTAGATACAATCCATCAAAGGTATATCATGTCAAAATTTGGCATCATCTAATTTTTACACAGGAAATAGCCTTTGTATCACATAAAATGCAATTATTTGGCAAACAAAATAAATATATAAAGTATGGGTTCAACATGGTCAAGGTGGATGCTTGTCTCGCTTGATTTTATCCTTCTATAGTTTTGGACCTCTTTTGAGAATCCTCAGAGCGTCATATCCTAATCCTTGAAAAGCAGTTGAAGCCAAAAAATATATAAATATAAATATTATGAAATGATACTGATAGGATTTGATTTCCAAAGACCACTGCAAATATTGACTCCATTGTCCATAGTTGGACTCGGGAGGTCAAGGACGATCAGCACATGCATGAGTTTTGATGTTAATGAGCTGTATTTGGTGGGAGAAGAGAGGGTTGGTGGAGACTTGGGGTGCCGACGCCTGGTGGCGAAGAAGGCTCGATTGAGGAAGATGAATTGGCAGCGGAAGATTTGGAGGATCCGTTGGTATCTGATACCACGTACAAGGTTGAGAGGAGATGGAAATACAACACAGTTGTTGTATTGATCATGTCGTGATACTTATATGCTAGTCAAACACTCACAGAGGTGCTTATAACTAACTTCCAAGCACACAGCTAGAAGTGGCATAATAATAAGAATGGAATAACGTGTCTTTGACTCTGTACATGTGAATGAAAGACATGCGCTAACAAGCCGGCTGACGATCGATTCGACAGTACGTGCAGGGATCGATCAGCAGTAAGATCGAAATTGTATTCCCTGTGCTATACGGTCGGCCGAAGCACGTATTATGTAAATACACACGTATATATATATATATTCCATCCGTGCTCATTCCGTTTGTACGTGAGTGCCACACGTGTACGATACACGCGTGCTCACATCGCGCGCATGCATGGATCGATGGATGGATGGACCGTGGGGACGGGCACGAAGAAACGCATGTACGCATCTGCATGATTCCGGGGACCGGTCGGTAGATCGGGCCCGAACGAAGACGCTAGATGCATGCCCAAAGCGCCCGTCTATGGCCGGACCACGCCCCACGCCTTTAAAGCTGCTGCTATCTTATTTTCGCGCCCGTCGCGCGCGAGCCGATCGAATACGACGTTTATTCCGTTGATCTCCAGTACATGCTCCCGCTGTTTCAAAACAGAAGTTATTTTAGTCTTGAATATAACAATTAAGAATCATAGTGAAATGGTAATATTATCTTTCAATTATTCTTTTATGCATCTTTTTTTCCTAAATGCAATTGCTCACCATATTAGAGTATGTAATATTTGTTGCTAAAGTGATATTGATAAAGAGCAAACTAGAAATATATTTAAAGTATAAAAAGGCTTGTATAAAAGAAGTTTAAGAGGCTAAAAAAAATCTATAATTTAAAAGGGAGTGTCTATTTCTAAGTCGACTTAGAAACTAAGTCAATGATCCTAAATGTTGATTCTTGATCTAATGGTTAATGGGGTAGTTGCACATTTTAGAAATCATATGTAACTTACGGTCTAGAGATATGCAACTAAACAGAATTTAGCAGTTGCACATTTTCTATATCTAAGTTATACTTTTTTTGTGTGCAACTGAGGTACAAAAAATGTGCAACTCAGGCGACTGAGAAATAACAAATTCGATTTTAAAATAGAGGGAATACCTAGTATGACAGTGTCATCGGTGATTCAGGTGGACATCGATATCTGACGCGGAGATGTCGCGCGCGGTTCGGGCGCATGCGCGTGCGTGCGTGTGTGCGTACGTGACCGCAAGGTCGATGGGTTGCCGCGTGATCGGTGGCTTTATCGGTGCATGCCGAGATATGGCCAGCCAGCGTCGGCATATGCACCGATGTTGGCGTCGTAGTACTAGTATTTCTGACCATGCATATCTATGGAGCGTGGATGCTGAAGAAGTTTAGATCGATCTTCTTCGTGTTTTCCTTTTTTTGCGAGCTGAGACGATTCGAGGCTCATTTGTTCTCGCACCAGTTCGGCTCAAGTGTTTGACCTATATGCCATCCGAGTTCAGGTACGTCATACACTCACGGTTAAAGACTGAATAAATTAATAAAGAGCTCCCGTTTCCATTCCATTCAATTTGCCTTTGCAGGGTGGCATCATCGATCCATCGAGATCGGTAAGTGTCATGATGTGTGTCTGCAACACATTGCAGGCCTGCAGTGGAACAGTAGCATCGATCAATCCATCGATCGATCGAGAGGGCGAAAGCAGAGAGAAATGAAGGCGAAAGAAACAAAAGTGTGAGAAAGAGATAAGTAGTCTGCTGCTGCTGCCGCCGCCGCGCGCCGCTGCCGCTGACGATGATGTATTTTACGCGATCACGCATGGCCGCATATAATGGGGCCGATCCCCGTTAAAAGCTGCATGGCCGCACAGTGAGTTCGTTGGCGACTGAGATGCTGGCGACGACAGAATTATTACACCGTTGTCGACTCGACCTGTCCGTGCAAAAGGTCATCTGTTGACTCCGCGACCAAATTGACCAGCTTTCCTTATTCAACCTAAATTTGGCAATCCTCACAGAAAGGCCCAACTCCATTGTTACTACAATAAGACTCTACTAGGCCCAAATACACGCAACTCGGCCCAAACAACTTAAAGGCCGAGAGTACTAAAAACCAAAGCCCGGTAGGAACAGTACCAAAGGCTGCTGGATACTCTCGAAAAAATGGAGTACTTGTTATGGCCTTATGGCCTGCATGCTTATGTGGTGAACTCTCAAATAATGTTCTTGGCTGAAGTCTCTGGCTGCTTCCATATTCACAGAATCACAGTCACGTCAAACAAATTCGCACCTTAATTCGAATTGCTCTGCAAAAAAGGCACGATGCTTGGCATATACCAATGGACGCCTCTTATTACTCTAGCTCTGTCTGCAAAGGCTGCCGCAAGCTAGCAACCAACTGTTGCAGCTAGCAGTTGTTAATTCAGTTTATTTATTCTGTGGCGTATTAAACTCCGATGAGGATCGGCGAATCCACATAATTCTGTATTTCCTGCACAAACACCGTCGAATTTTGCTAGCTTCGGCCACCTGTAATTTCAGTCGTTGACCATGTCCTCATCTTTCAAAACTAGGTCGTGTCCTTCCACTTTGCCGATCTACGTGAACACCACCTCCACTACCCAGGATGCCCATCATCACGCACCATAAGAATCCCACGTTTCAATCATCCATCGCAACCAAATCGACAACAGCGACCAAGAAAGAAAAGAGACGTAAAGCTCAAGAACTCGATCACGTGTCAAACGGGACCGGATCAGTTGGTACGTAGCATCATATCGATCATTGCATACACTGCAGCGCTCGAACGATGCCATCGATTTGCTTGGAGTGCAATCCATGCAAGCCATGCAGCTGCAGCGGCGTGCTCGCCTTCTTCAAGAGGCGCCCGAGGGCGCAGCAGCAGCAGCAGCAGCCACTGACGAAGCCGACGCTGCTCCGCCGCGCGTTCGGCAGGATGAAGAACTGCCGCCGCCGCAGGCGGGCCAGCAGCTTCAGCTCCGTCCGCGCGGTGTTCTGGCCGCTCATGTCCATGGGGTCCGACGTCGACCGCACTTACGCCGTCGACAGGCCGCGGAGCTCCTCCGACGACAGCGGCGGCACCGCCGCGCGCGCGCCGTCGCCGTCCCTCGACACGCCGTCCGCGTCGACCACGGCCCAGCGGGTGCTCGCACTGCAGGCCCGGCTCGGCGAGGCCGAGGCATTAACATCTCCTACTACGAAGCCGAGCAGCACGGCAGGTGATCTCCGCAGCGTCACCGCCGTGCGTGCGCCGGCGCCGTCGTCGCTCGACACGCCCGCCGCGTCGACGACGGCCGCGCGTGTGCTCGCGCTGCAGGCCCGGCTCGGCGAGGCCACGGCATTGGCGTCACCGACGAAGCCGAGCAGCAAGGCAGGTCTTCTCAGCGGCTCTGGTGCCTGTGACGACGGCGGCGTGGAGGAGGCGTGTAGGAGCTTCGAGAGGCACCTGATGGAGATGCTGGTGGAGGAGGGAAAGGTGGGGGACCTCATGGACGTTGAGGAGCTCCTGGGCTGCTGGGAGAAGCTCAGGTCCCCGGTTTTCGTCCGGCTCGTCGGCCGCTTCTACGGCGAGCTCTGCATGGACCTCTTCTCCGGCCTCGACGCCGACATGTCATCTGAGGATTCGATTGTGTGACTGCGCGGCGATTATTGGGGGTTTTCAGTTTTTTTTTCACTATGACAGGTGGACCCGGATGTGATATTTTTATCACTTTTTTTGTATTTTGCCATTCTGCGGCATGGCTCTCTGGTTACATACAGGTTACAGCTTAAACCAGTTTCATGCAGGTTTTTGATGTGTAAGGCTTAGGGTCAAGTATGTATATCTCCTCGTTTTCCCTGTTTCAAACATTGCTGATTAGCTTCTTGTGCACAAAAAGGAGAGAAGCCTTTTGGCCCAATACATGAAGTGACTAAGTGGTTGTTTGGTTATCACCCTGAGGCAAAATGCCTCGCCGCGTTGACTTGATAGCACAATGACTTTTGCACAGGTTGCTAACCCGATAGAAATGTAACTTTTGAACATGTTAGCATGATATGTTTGTTAGTTTCTTTAATTGATGGAAATCCTAATATATGAAGTTGCGTCAAGAGTTCAGATAGTGAACACTTCCATGCAACACTCCTCTCTAGGACTCGGACCGAGTCTCTCGATCCTACCTCTCATTCACTTCCCTCACCTCCTTTCTTTCCTATTCACTTTTCCTCGCCTCTCACAGGAAACCACAAGATCCTCAATCTCTTCCTCCTCTTCATTCCTCTCTATCGGCCTCCTTGCACCTCCTAGGCCTGCATCCGAGGTCTAAGCAAACTTCTCCACCTCTGCATGAGGGGTGCCACCAACCCCCTAGATCCAACAAACCTGTAGCTCCCGTGGTTGTACCTCACTGTCACGGCGTCCCTGCGCCATCCTAGGCACTTAGAGGAGGAGAAGGTAGATGAAGAAGGCTGGTGTCCCAAAATCTTGGGCTTTTTGACTTTTTTCTAATTTTTATTAGAAAGTTGAAATGCTTGTTGTTGAATTGTTGGACCTGCTTGTTGAAAGCTCAAATTATGTTAGTTGATAATTGATTTTTTGGAGTTAAAGTTGAGGCCGTGGAAGTTGAAAGTTGATAGCCTTAAGGTTGAGAGTTATATCATATCAGTTGGAAGTACAATCATAGTAAGTTGATGAATGTGAAATTGAAAGTCTTTATTTCTCGAGTTGAAAGTGGATTTTTGTTGAGAGTTTGTTCATGTTTAGTTGAAAGCTGCTGCAAAACAAGTTGAAAGTTGGTCATTTTGTTCCTTTCTGTCTCCGTGCTCTGCCACTTGCAGGTGACGACACCACCGCTAGAGAAGGAAGGGGAAGGATGTAGATGGAATCAGGAGGTGGACATCAGGGCACGATTTGTTGAGGACCACGCGGTTACATTTGATTGGAAAACGCTCGTGACTTACTAAAGTAGCACAGCTTCATAAATTAGCATCCCTTAATTGAAACTTGAAGTTTAATGACGATGTGAGCTGATTATGTAGCATCTTATTTTATATTTTTCTTTTCAATGTGTAAAATTGTTCAACTTGCAATCAATGTCATGGCAATAATATGCATGCAAGGGTAATCTCACCACATGCATAACAAGTGGTGAATGAAACATTAAGAAAATAATGAACCAAGCATTACTTGGAGCTTACAACCATTCATGCTTGGTTTTAGAGTGGCAATCAAACACAACCTTGTATTTAGCATATGCTCCAGTTTATCATACAAGCTTAGGTTACCCTTAGGTATGAAATTTTTTCAGAACATGTTGCTCGGGTGGCAACCAAACAACCTCTAAAACCTTCTATTAGTGCACTTGGTGCCTTGTGCTAGGACGCACTAGTTTCCAACATGACATGTCAGTTCTAAAACCAACCTAAGGCTATATCCTACTATACCATTATCTTTGTTGAATCGCATGCTAACTAGTTCATTCAAAAATTCAAGCTGGTGGAGAAACATTGACAATTAGCAATGATGTCATATTGAATTGTATGTATTTAACAAATCACATAAAAGATTAAACAAATCTAGAAAAGAGGATAACATATTTCAATACGGCGACGTCTAGGCATCGATTGGCAGCCAGGGAGAAAAGTCGGCCGCCTCCCGAGCCATTCGATCTCACTTAAGTGAAGATTATAGAGCATATGATTGTTGCAACCAAAAAAGTCTCGCATATAATTTTGTCGTACCTATGTAACATCGTTACATTTCTACCCACAATCTAAAAGTAGTGCAAAAAATATTGCAACATTTCAGACACATGCATTTCAACAAAAGAATGTAGGTATACAACGAATCCCAATTAGTGCAACAAATTGTTGAGAAAATAACTACAACATATGTAACATAAAATAATAACATATGTAACATAAAAACTAACGTATGCAACTATGCAAAAACGTCGTTGCAACATGAAAGCACCCATGTGCAAACAAAACCCAAAATCATTGCAACATACTGCTCGTCTATATACACGTTTGCAACATGTCAAAACAACATATGCAACATCAGAAATTCTCAACAATCACTAACCTCATCATCAACATTTGAGGCACCAACCTCGCCCCCCGTTGTCACTGGATCTAGCGAGCTCGGACCCATCGAACCTGGCCCACCATCTTCCCCGAACTCGCTGATACGAAGAACTTCCATTCTGAGCTCTTACTCGAGCTCCACTATGAGGTCATGGCAGTGAGCTCCGCAACCTCCTTCATCCGGGGCGGAAGAGAGGAGCCCCTGTGGAATCAAGGCCGATGAATTGATTCGATCGGTTGTTCGGTGAATGCATTCTCCTTTCAATAATATCAAATCCATCGTGAGGCCATGATCAATATTTATTGAGTGATAAGTAACAAGAGGAAAAACAAAATATACACTAATTATTTTCTCATTACTAGCACAATGCCCGTGTGTTACCGTGGATTAAAGAAAATATAATATACGTTTAAGAAGATTATATTACCGTTTATGTCATATTAGATCATTCACACCCGTTCTATCTCAACAGTTTCTGTCGAGTCAAATGGCACCGATTGATATCTTTATAAGACTAAAGAAACATGTGCACTTAGAAAAACATGAAGTTCAATCTGACCGGGCTTTCCCCCCCTAATCGTAACCAATGTGTCCGTCAGAATCTTCCACAGGGTTAGCTAGCTGGCACACCTGAAATCCGGCGGTGTCTTTCAGGTTTCTCCTGCGGAACGCATCAGCTCTCCATCTCGCAACGTTGTGGCGGAGGTGGTCCGGCCAGAACTGGCTCCCGTCATCGACGTGCATCTCCTCGAGAACCATGGCGTTCTCCACCAGGAACTTGGCGAGCTGGACCGGGAAGCAGTTCATCTCCTTGGCCTTGAACTGCAGCGTCACCTTCCGCAGGCTCGTCCGCAGGCAGCTGAACACGCAGTTGTTGCTCAGGGCGGCGAGCTCCGAGATCTCGCGGAACTCCACGATTTCACGCTGCGTGGAGGACATGTACGCGAGCCTCTTGAACCTGTCCATGGAATCGCCGAAGGGCCCTCCGACTGAGCCCTTCTTGGACCTGTAGCGGTAGTCCCACTGCATCTTTAACCTGAGCCGGAACTCGGACATCGCCGGGCAGGAGCGGAGCAGCCTCGCCATTGCAACCGCCGTGCTGCTGTTCATGTACTCGTAGTGTCCGTCTAGCTCGAGGAGCTCGAGGTTCGGGAACGTGGGCAGTATCGGCCCGCCATGCTCCTTCTCGCCGGCGACGATGTCCTCGATGCACTTGACCCGCAGCTTCAGGACCTGCGTGCTGGAGAAGCCTGTGAGCATGCGCGACGTGGGCTCGTACTTCCGGACGTGGAATTCGTGGCGACTGGCGTCGAGGTCGACGAGTGCCAGCCCCGGCGCCGGCGATGCCATCGAGAGCTTGACGGGGTAACCCCAGTAGCGGAAGGAGCGCAGGCTCGGCATGTCGAGCTCGATGCCTCTGCCGCCGTTGGCGGAATCCTCGAGCTCCTCCTGGCTGGCGTGGGCCTCGAGCTCCAAGGCCGCGACCGTCCGGCAGCGGAGTCGGAGGGGCAACCTGAAACAGGTCGACATGTAGTAGGGCTTCTTGGCGGAGCCCGCCGGCTCCGCCGCCCTGTGAGTGACGTGCACCAGAACCAGGCTGGTGAGCGTCGGCGCGGCGTCGACCAGGACCTGGAGGTACCCCTCCGAGATGACGCAGGCGCGCAGCCGCAGATCCGACAGGCGCGGGAAGTCCAGGCACGCGGACGGCGCCGCCGACGACAGTGGCTCGAGGTTGCACCTGGCTAGCTCCAGCACCCGGAGCGTGGCGGCGCACGGCAGGGAGGCCAGCCGTGGGCCGTGCTTCGGGAAATGGCTATGCTTGTTCTCGACGCGGAGCTCTTCCAATCCAGCGGCGGCGGGGTCGGCGAGGAGGATGCCGGCGACCCTGTCGTCGCCTTCCTCATGCTCGTCGTCATCCATCCAGTAGTACGGGTTGGCGCGGTGGTAGACGCCTTGGTCCAGGGAGAGCGTGAGCCTCTTGAGGCCACCCGTGCCGGCGCGGCCGCCGCGGCGCGGGTGGAAGGCGGCCAGGGTGGCCAGGGCGAGGCGGAAGAAGGCGTCGAACGTCGAACGGTCGTAGCAGACGGCTTTGGTGTCGGCGTAGGGCCTGCTGTCCAGGTTGACGGCGCTCGTCTGGCGCCACAGCGGACGCCAACGGCGCGAGAGGAGGGAGGAGGACGCGGCCTCCCTCGCCGGCGCGAAGGATAGGATGTGCTGGAGCAGATCGTCGGGGAGGGCGGAAAGGCGGTCGGCGGCGGCCATCGACGTATGCAAACTAATTAACCTAGCTCGAGATTAGATGGATCATGGATGTGCGTTGTGTGGTTGGAGACTGGGAGGAGGAGCAATATTTATGGATGTAGGTATGTCAGTTTGGGTTTTGGAACGAATACGCCGCCTTACAGTCCGTGCACATTCCAGGATTATAGCTGGAATCTGTTTGGAGTTCTTCCGTGATTCCCTGGAAGAAAAGTTCTTTCATGATTTTGATTTGATTTCACTTGTCGATTCCGGAAGGTATGCTTGGCAGGTGGGGAAATGGCAGGGATCACGACAATCCCAGGGTTAAAGAGGCAGGCGGGATATTTTCCTGGGGTTTTCTTGCTGGACCATTTGGTTGAGGTCTACAAAGGGGAAAATCCACCCCATCCCGGCCAAATCCTAAGGATGGAAAAAAAAACTCCTAGCGACACGTGAATTTTCTTTTCTTTCTCTCTCGCTCGTTACTTACTCTCCGTTGCTCCATAGCTGCCGTGCTGCCTCGCCGCCATCTACCGCCACACCACCGCCACGGACCACACGGACGACCTCTCCGCTATGCCGCTGCTGCAGACCACGACCGCTCCTTACCTCACTCCCTTACTCTCCCTCCATAAGGACGCCCTCAATCCTAGATCAGAGAGCGCCGACCTAGATCTTGCCGTCCGGTCACAGCGCCACGAGCGCAGTCCACGACGTGTGGATCTAGTGGACGGCCCAAGCGACCGAATCCGGTGGATCTAGTGCCGGTCGTCTCCTTGTCAACCCATGGATGCAGATGCTCAAGCTGCTACCAGCCTGTGTCAGCCACTGCGTGCCATCCCAAGATTGAGTTATTCCCATTTTTTCTCTGAATTTCCAAGTATGCTGCCTTTGCGTTTTTCTTGATGAACTAGTGTTTGTGATATCAACGACTGATTGCTTGGTTGTTGAATCGTGCGTATTAACTCGTGCCGCCGATTCTCGAGGGTATGGCGTCTGTGGGTGAGCACGAGCACCGGTGCTAGGTGGTTGGCCATGGCTGATCAGTCGACTCAGTAATGGCGATCTCCTCCGTATAGACAAGCTATACCGTCTAGTTGGTAAAGGCAAAGCAGGGCTCTTGGCGCCATTGTAGCTGAAGACAGAGTTCTTTTTTTCTTCTTCTTCCCAGAAGGGATTTTTCACCCCCTTCTAAATAATGACAGGAAAGAGCCCCTAATGTAATCAGGGTTCCTACATGGATAAAAAATAATCTCATACGTGATTTATGTCCTCAAGGTGTTCTCTCCTTAACAACCAAACAAAGCCTAAACCTAGCTGCCAAGCCCGGACTTTGTGCACCTGAGTGATTTGAAAAAATATATCAAAAGTTTCTGAAATTTTCCGTGATATACATTGTTGTAAAAGATTTGAGCAAAACAACATGTCCATTTACACTCCGTTAAAAAAATACAGAAGAGCGTCTAAAACATATTATGTAAGTGTACGTAACTTGTCTTTTTTACGTAGCACGCAGATAGGCATACTTTTGATCAAAATTTTACAGGCACATACATCATCAAATAATATATATCCACGAATCGTTAAATAATGTACATTCACAAAACATATAGGTGGACGACAGGATGAGCTCATACAGGTGCACCTAGCATTTTCCTAGCAACAAGCCCACCATACGTTCTTTTTGTTGGAAGATCAGCCCACCGTACCTAGATCCATGCAGGTTATAGTTGGACTCGGTTTGGGCCAACAATGCTTTGGATCAAGACTATGAAAGCCACCGTGCCCTGCTATACCACTATCTCAGACCCATTATAGAGCCAATTCAAGTAGATATATATAGCTTGGTATCTTGTAAGTTGCATTCTGACTTTGCCGTGAATGGGTTATCCAGTGGCAAAGTTGCCGCGCCATCGACTTATCCACAATCACTTTTGAGTAAAGAATGTGTCCTAGGCAGGTCTCAGCATGCAGTAGAACGTATAATCTACCATGTACTTTTGACCATTTGTCAGATCAATTTTTGTCCGTTCTTCTATGATCTTTGGTTCGATGTTGGAGTCTGACATCAGAAAGGTAGAAAGGTGGCCGCTGTGCCCTTGAATTGGAAGGCCCAATATGTTTACTGGTCCTTTGAGCCTTCCAAAAGCTACAGTGATGTGAGCAAATCGCAGTGATCCCGTGCACGCATAAACGACAAATCGTCAGAAGCAATTGCTGATACAAACCAGATTCTTCATCAGAAAATAAAAAGGCTGCTTCAGTGATGCACGGGTCCAGATATGCATGCGTCTTCAGACGCCATTTAGCACTAGCTCCTTTCAGAGTTCATCATTCCCAGTATGGTTTATTGATCGATGCGAATGGAGACTGTCGGCCTAATGATTGAGAGAAAAAGAACTGTAGGAGTTCAGAAAAGCTCGGGGGATTTGATCATTTGCCCCGTTTTTTGGGGGCGTTTGATCATTCAAATCTCTTGATGAACCAACGAGTTCACTGCTCTGCATAAAAACAAATGCTGCCAAACTGGTCTAGGAACCTGACCCGTAATCAGTCGATTTCCCAACTACCCTGTATTCTGTAAGCGAGAGCGACGCAGGTCAGCATGACACGTACGTGAATGCCATTTCGTGTGCTCTGGGAGCAGGGGGCAAATAGCCAAACATGGCATGCATACGGACAAGCAAGGCTTGACGAACCGCACGTGGTCGGCCAAGCCAAACCCGAACCCCAGAGCCCACCACGCGTACGACCGTTCGGTGCCTCGGAGCCATCTGTGCAGCGGCTGCTGCGATCGAGCATGTAGAGTGCCGAAAGCAACATTGATCTGATTCTGATCAACGATCGTCCATGCATGTTATTTCTTTCCTGTTTCAACCATATGACAGGGAAGATATATACACACGACAAGACAATAATCAACTGTACGTACTATATTTTGATCGATCCAATCCTTGTCAGGAACACCGTCGACAGGAGACAACGTAGAAATACAAGTGGATCGGAAAAACCCGGTGAGTTCCCCGTGACTGAAAACGATGTTTTTGTCAGTGCGTTTCGCCGTTCGCGGCAAGCAGCCGGCGCACGTCTCGCTCGCGCCCCAGGAGAGAAGGCACGGCACGTTGATCGATTGGCAGCACATGATCCCCTGAACCCCCCACGGCACCCGAACAGCGACGAGACCACGAGACGTCGAAAAGGTGCCGTTGCGATCGATTATCGCGCGGGCGGGATCGGTCGGTGGTGCCGAGGCGGCGCGGCGTTCCGACTGATGGCAACATATACCATTGGCTCTGTATATATGTTTCTTGCTAGAGTTTTTACTGCTAGAACGGAGTTAAGAGTATCAAATAAATATACAACAACAACAATAATAATAACAATAACAAAGTCTTTTATCATAAGTAAACAAAGTCTTTTATCATAAGTAAATTAGAATAAGCTAGAAATAAGGGAATGTCAATTTATCAGTTGCCTGAATTTTTTTTACATCTCAGTCACTTTTTAGACCTTTGGATCAACATCCAACCATCTCATTCACGCCTCACTCCATATATAACATACAAACTAAAAATTGCACTAAATTTTCACTAAAGTTGCACACTTTCAAATACTGCAATTTTAGGCCAAGTGGTGTGCAATTTTCTAAAATTGCGCACTTTTAATACTGTAATTTTAGGTGACTGAGATTTGCAAAAATTTCAGGCAACTGAGATTTAGCCAACACGTAGAAATAAAACCTAATAAAAATTACACAAATTAAAAGATAAAAAAAGACTTAAAAACATATTATGGTTCGGGTACGCGGATCGTTAATTTCCACGTGATCTCATTCAAAGTCAATCCTTGATTCATTCCAATATTTCAAGTTATTTTTTACTGTATTTTCTGATTTCAATTTTGGTCACCCCCGGTGCCTTTTTAATATTTGTTGGAGGGGTGTCACTGTGCTATCCCGAACCGCCGGCATATCATTAAAGCGTTGTGTAAATAGTGTAGAATCCTCTTCTAGGCATTTTGTACCCTATAATGGTAAACTTGTAAATTTCTCATCCCACCCCTCCACATCCTTCTCTATAAATAGAGCCCCAAGGCCAAGGGGGAGGGGATCGATTTTCTCATTTCTCATTCACAAACCTTAATTTGGGAGAGAAACACAAACGGACTCGTGAAGCCTAGTTTCGCTCGCCACCTTCTCCCTCAGGTCCCTACGCGCACTCTCGTAGGCCCTACGTAACCGAACAGAGGTGCATCTCTCTCATTGTCTAGGCTCGTACCTACAACAGTTGGCGCCGACCGTGGGGACATGAGCGAAAAGTCATAGCGTCTAAGAGGATAAGCCTGAGCGGACTAGGACCACCTCCCCGGCGCATGACCATGTGTCGCCCCTGCGGGACGCTCCGTGCACCATGAGCACACTCCTGCGGGATGTTTCGCGCGCTCCTTGTGCGTACCCCCCGCGCACCCTGCACACACTGCGCACCCCTACAGGACGCTATGCGCACCATGCGCTCACCCTGCAAGACGCTCCGTGCACCCCTGCGGGATGCTCCATGCGTACCTCCGTGCACACCCTGCGGGCACCTCCTGCAGGACACTCCGCGCACCCTGCGCGTACCCTTGCGGAAAGCTCAATGTGCATCTTGCGCTCATTCCGCGAGCGCCCCTACGGGACGCTCTGCGCACCCTGTGCGCACCACTGCGGGAGGCTCCGCGCGTTCCCTGCACGTATGTAACATCCTGATTTTCAGAGCTTTTCAAAAAATTTTATTTAAAAATCAGAGCCAGAAAATTTCATTGTTTATTCTCTAATTAATTAAAGTTTAATTAGAATTTT
>JAGXJF010001530.1:0-86210 GCA_019208055.1 Stipa capillata | reverse complement strand
CGGTGTAGTCAAGTTCCCAAATCTCTTCGAGCCTACCGTAGTATCTATCCTTTTTCTTACCGGTTAAGGCCTCCATCGTCACCCCAGAGTTCTGGTACACACTTTTCTGGTCTTGTGCCTCTGTATAGAATGTGTATCCGTTGATATCGTATGCTTGGTATGTCCCGACATTCATCATGGGTCCCTGTGCCACGTGGAACACCGTCCGTGCTACGTCATCATCTTTTGAGAAGCTATGTTCGTCAAAGTAGTTTTTTAGCCACCTGGCGAACGTAGCGTTATGCTCTTTCGTGAGAGCCGCTTCGGTCTTTCTTGTGCCGTGCTTTGTTTTTAACATTGCCATGTGCTTCTTAACATAAGGCCGGACCACTGACAGGTGCTGTAACACTACTGTGTGCGCTCTGACGTAGTCGTCTGATCGGTTCGGTACATCACTGTGCACATGTAAATCCTTCTTTCCGCGTCGGTGACCTACGCCATCGAGCCTGCCAATGTGCCGATTAACAGGCACACCTATAGGTTTGTCGACTTTCATGTAATCCGTGCAAAACTCGACGCTCTCCTCGGTGAGAAAGCCCTGGACGATGCTCCCATCCGGATGAGACCTGTTACGAACGTATCGCTTGACGACCCCATTGAACCTTTCCAACGGGTACATGTTGTGTAGGAATACCGGACCTAGGTCGATGATCTCCGGGACGATATGGATCATGAGATGAACCATGACGTCGAAGAATGCGGGCGGAAAGTACATCTCAAGCTCGCATAGTATGACAATGATCTCCGCCTGCAGTCTCCGGCAACGCTTCTTACTGATGGACTTCTGAGAGATAATGTCGAAAAAGTTACAGAGGTCAAGCAGTGTCTTGCGGATCCATGGCTCCATTAGCCCTCTAATTGCAACCGGAAGTATCTGCGTGATCATCACGTGACAGTCATGAGACTTCATACCGATTAGTTTGTGGTTCTGCATGTCTAGAAATCTCTGTATGTTTGCCGAGTAGCCGGAAGTTACTTTGACACCTTCGAGGCACTTGAAGATTTTATCGAGCTCGTCTGTACTTAGAGTGTAACAAGCGGCGGGACAGTCCGTCTTGATTTTTGTAACATTCCTGCCCAACTTGGTCTTCTCCTCGTTGGCCCACAGCTCTCGTCTTATCCCCAGTTCCTCGTAGTCAGCTCGTGCCTTCGGCCCATCTTTTGTCTTGTCTGCCATGTGGAGCAAGAGACCGAGCACACTCTCACAGACATTTTTCTCAATATGCATGACATCTATGCAGTGACGCGTCTCGAGAAAAGGCCAGTAAGGCAAGTCCCAGAATACAGATTTCGTTTTCCATACGCCTCCCAGCGGCTTTACCTTCTTCTGCTTCTTTCCCGCCTTAGGGCACTGGCCCCAAGAGTTCAACATCTCATAGATTTCTTCCCCACTCCTCTTACGTGGCGGTCCTCGGGTCTCAACGGTATTGTCGAACTTTTCTTTTTCTTGTCTCCACGGGTCGTCCCGTTGAAGCCATCTTCGGTGGCCCATGTACACGATTTTATGAGAGCCCGGTAGGTGACGACTTGTTGTATCTTCCATACACTTAACACATCCTTGGTATCCATGGCAAACCTGGCCGGATTGATATCCGTAAGCGGGATAGTCTTGCACCGTTGTGATCATCATAGCTCTCATATTGAAATAGTCTCCTTCGTGAGCGTCCCAGACCCGGACCCCTGGTTCAGCCCATAGTGTATCTAGCTCCTCCTTCAGTAGTTGGTGATACACGTTCAGATCATTCCCTGGTTGCTGTGGCCCTTGAATTAGCATAGAGAGGTGTAGATACTTCCGCTTCATGCAGAGCCACGGAGGGAGGTTGTACATCCATACGACCACGGGCCAAGTGCTGTGCCTGCTGCTCATTTTTCCAAAAGGATTGAGTCCGTCCGTACTCATACCAATTCTGATATTCCTCGGCTCTCCTCCGAATTCGGGGTATTGGTCGTCGATTGCTTTCCACTGGCAACCATCCGCAGGGTGTCTCAGTACGACGTCATCTTTTCGCGGCCTCTCGTCGTGCCAACGCATGAGTTTTGCCTCATTCTTGTTTGCGAATAGACGCTTCAAACGGGGAATGAGTGGAAGGTACCATACAACCTTTGCAGGAGCACCGCTCTTCACTCCGTTCTCACCATCTGGTTGGTAGTTCTTTCCCCGCTTGAATCGGGATGCTTTGCACTCTGGACACTTGGTTAGCTCCGCGTACTGGTTCCGATAAATGATGCAGTCATTCGGACACGCGTGGTATCTCGTCACCTCCATTTCAAGAGGGCACACGACCTTCTTGGCCTCATCGCAACCGCGAGGCAACACGTTCCCCTCCGGCATAACTTTTGCGAGATACTCCAATGTCTCATCGAGACTTGTATCCGTGCTGTTGTGGAGTGCCTTGAGTCTTAGAAGTTCGAGCGTGACTGAGAGGCGGGTGTACTCGGGATTGCAACCGGGATACAACGGGGTTTTCCGAGTCTTTCACCAGTGTCTCCAACTTGGCAGCCTCTCTACGAGCCGCACTATCGTTATTCGTCTCTTTCACAACCTGCTCTTGCACATGACGGTCCTGGACCATTCCGGCCAAATTGTCCCCCGTGCTTCGCGTATCCGCTTCGGCCTCTTCGTGTCCTCCGGCATCTTCGTAATCCAACCGTTCTGCTTCCGGCTCTCCATGTCCTGCTTCTTCATCTAACCCTTCGTCGGCAACAACCTCATCCTCCTCACCGTGACTTCTCCACCGTGTATAACCTGCCATGAAACCCCATCGCACCAGGTGCATGTGCAAAAAACCAGATTTCCTTTCGTACATCTTCAAGTTTTTGCAATCACGACACGGACAGCATATCTTCGTGGCACCCTTTCGCACCATATCTCGCTCGGCGAAATCTAAGAACTCATTCAAAGATGTATAGAAACTCTGTGTGTTCCGATCGCCGTCATACATCCAACTTCGATCCATCGGTCGTTCGATCCCTAAGATATACGAAAATTAATTAGTACCAACCCATAGAAAATTTCGGCATGACCTTTGCTAAAATAACTAAAATCGAGTTTGTCGAACGTTGACAAAACGTTGACAAAGCAACATTCTGACAAAACGTTGACAACTCAAGTGTTGACAAAGAGCAACACAAACGTTGCCTCGGCTCGATGGCCGGTACCACAAGCAATATATGAACAAATTTGTCAAAACGCGCGATGGCTCGATGGCCGATCACAAACCCTTCCACAAATATTCATCTCATACGATCGATGTCGTAGCATTACACATTTCATTTTTCATTTTATACGATTGATGGAGGCAGTAGTGACAGTTTAACACAAATCTCAGTTCATAACAAACTCAGTTCATAACAATTAACTCAGTTCATAATCTCAAATGAATTTTCCAAAATCTCAGTTCATAAGGAATTAGGGTAAAATCTCAGTTCATAAGAAATGGAGGGGAGAGGTTTGGGGGGAAAGTTGAAGCAAATTCAGATTTTTGAGAGGGGAGAGCTAGCAAGGTTAATTTGGGGGAGATCAGAGATGCTGATCAGATTAATTGATGCTGATCAGAGCTAGATTTAGCAAGGAGAGAGAGAGGACTAGGGAGGGGAGGTGGGGGAAGCTTTTGGAGGGCAGTAGACTACCAGGGGGCGCGTACGGCGGCGGCGGAGTTGCAGGCGACCGGCGAGCTTGCTGCTGGCCAGTGGAGTTAATTCGACTGGGCAGCAGCGAGCTCGCTGAAACGTTATATAGGCCAGGTTACCAGTGACGGGCACATCTCATTAAGCGTCACTGGTATAGAACATACCAGTGACGAGCTAGCCTCTGAGCCCGCCACTGGTAACCAGGCCCGGAGGCGGCCGGCATCAAATCATACCGGTGACGGGCGCTCGAACAGGCACGTCACTGGAATAAACATTCCAATGACGAGCGTCTCCTTCACAGCCCGCCACTGGTAATTTCTATGTTATCAGTGACGTGCGCTGATTCTGCACGTCACTGGTAAACATTTACCAGTGACAAGTGGAAGTTTGCGCCCGCCACTGGTAAATTTTACGATTACCAGTGACGAGCATTGTTTGTGCGCGTCACTGGTGATGTGGCGCCTATAGCACTTTTTGCAGTAGTGGATGCTCTACTTCGATGGCTCACTGATGCTTCAAGGTGCAGGGGCTGGCATCGTGCTCATCTCTCCGAAAGGGGAACGCTTCAAGTACGTGCTATAGATCTACTTCCTGGCGTCTAACAACGTTGCCTAATATGAAGCCTTACTACATGACCTCCGCATTGTGACCTCTCTCAGAATTCGCTGGCTCCTTGCCCGTGGAGATTCTGAGTTGGTGGTCCGACAGGTCATGAAGGCATGGTCATGTAGAGACCCCGTCATGGAAGCCTACTACCAAGAGGTACGCAAGCTTGAAGTCAAGTTCGATGGCCTCGAGCTCACGCACGTCCTCCGCCGAGACAACGAGACTGTAGATGCACTCACCAAGCTGGGGTCCAGTCAGGATGTCATCCCGGCTGGAGTTTTCCTCTAGGAGTTGCATGCGCCCTTCATCAAAGGTGGAAATAGCGTCCGAGACCGAAGAACCACACCTCGAGGGATCCGATAGCATTCAACAGACTGCGCAAGAGGTCTTGATCATCGATTCCAACTGGACGATGCCCTTCCTCGACTACATCCTACGGAACTCTCTCCCACAGGATCAGACTGAGGCACGGCGCCTTGCGAGGTGTGCCAAGGCCTACGTCATAATTGAAGGTGACCTTTACAAGAAGAGCACATCCAGAATTCTCCAGCGGTGCATATCTCAAGACCAAGGGAAGCAGCTGCTGCACGACATTCACTCGGGAGTCTGCGGGCACCACGCGGTGCCGAAGTCGCTAGTCGGGAAGGCCTTTCGATAGGGTTTCTACTGGCCGACCGCCGTCTCAGATGCTGAGCACATTGTGCACACCTGCGAGGGATGCCACTACTTCGCTCAGCAGATACACTTGCCGGGTCAGGCACTCCAAACTATCCCAATCACGTGGCCCTTTGCCGTTTGGGGTCTGGACATGGTTGTTCCCCTTCAAAAGGCTCTCGAGGGCTACACACATCTTTTCATCGCCGTCGACAAGTTCACCAAGTAGATTGAAGCCAAGCCAATCGTCATGATCACTGCAAAGCGAGCCGTCGAATTCTTCCTAGATATCGTGTATCGTTTTGGCGTCCCCAATAGCATCACTATGAACAATGGCACTCAGTTCACCGGTGGCACTTTCCTTCGATTCTGTGATGACTACAACATTGGCCTCAGCTTCGCCGCAGTGGCAAACCCACGCACAAATGGGCAGGTTGAGCGTGCCAATGGTCTGATTATGCAAGGCATCAAACCTCAGATTTTCCAGCGCCTAAAGAAGTTCACAGGCAAATGGACAGCAGAGTTGCCCTCGGTGCTCTGGAGCTTGTGAACCACACCCAACCGGTCAACTGGTTACACCCCTTTCTTCATGGTATATGGAGCTGAGGCCATGCTACCGATTGATCTGGACCACGGATCCCCGCACATCCGTGCTTACGCTGCGGATCAGTCGGAGGAAGCACGACAAGACGCTATTGACCAACTTGAAGAAGCACGTGAAGTTGCTTTCCTTAGATCGGCCAAATACCAGCAAGGCTTACGGTGCTATCACAGCCGGCACATACGCGAGCGTGCATTTAACATTGGTGACATGGTCCTGCACTGAGTCCAGTCCAATAAGGACAAGCACAAGCTCTTGCCACCGTGGGAAGGCCCATACGTGGTTGTTGAAGTACTACGCCCGGGGGCTTACCGGCTGAAGGATAAGGACGGCAACCTCATCACCAATGCCTGGAACATTGAACAGCTACGTCGTTTGTATGCTTGAATTTTGTACTCCGATATTTTAAGTATGGATAAATGAATACATATTTCTTTGCTCCGTCTGAGCAACTCTTGGGATTTCCAACTGGCCTACTATGTACGCTCCACAGCCACACATAGCAGACACTCGGGTTTTTTTTCTTCAAACAAATATTTTAGTACTGTGTAAAAAGCTTGGCGTTAACTCTTTGTCTTCGATCGCCGGTCTACGCCACAACCCTGCGCTACACGGGACATAGCCCACGGCTAATCTCTACACAATGGGGGCTACGACGGATCGGCAAGAGTACACACAAAGGGCTAACTTACACACGAATGACTTTTACGAATGAAGAATTTGATAAGCAACAGAACAAGTCAACCAAAATATGTAAAAGCGAGTTACACTCGGCCTTCCCGAGTACTTCAAAATGCATATGGACCATTTCACTAGTTTTGTTCCTATATCTATAGGACGACGCTATCAGCGATGGTGTTCGCCGCAGGCTGGACCTCCTCCATCAACACGGGGACCTCCTCATCGTGGTGTCGGTGGCAAGTCCTTCCCCGATCGCTCCCATGTCGAGTGATGGGTAGTGGGACTTCACTACCACGAGCGCCAATTGGGCTCCGGCCCGTGTAGACTCCTTCAACGAAGCTTTCGCCTGGTAAGGCACTCGCTGAAGGACCCGGCCATTCGATGCGCCTCCTCAAGGCGCGTCTGAAACACTGCGAAGACAAACAAAGCTACGTTAGCAAGATATTTGGCAAGCCTCAACTGAACAGATAAGAGTCGGAGGCTTACCGGCGGCATCCTGAGCCTTCTTCAGTCAGGACTCAGTGGCAGCCTTCTCCTCCTCAAGCCGCCTTCTCCTCCTCAAGCCGCCGAGCACGAACCCTCATCATCTTGAGCTCCTCCTTCAGTTTGGCAGTGACCTCAAGCTCTTTCTTAAGTTTGGAGGTCTCGTCTTCAGCAGCTAAAAAATATTACAAATAGTCAGTACAGCAAAAGCAGAGGTGACCAAAGCAGTTCAAACTCATTACCTTGCGCTCGGGCAGCCTCGTTGCCGACGTCCCGCCTCAAGGACTCAACCTCGGCCTCCCGCGCGACCACTTGCTCTTGTGACACGCGGAGGGCGCCCTTCAAGTTATCCCACTCGGCCTTGTGCTGGCAGAGTCGGTCGAAGGCAGGAAGTTAGCCTTGAAGGAACTCGGTCTTATCCCTTGACCGCTTGGTTAAATTCTGCAAAAATGAGAAAGAAAAATTAGCTACTCGGGAAAAACTTATCAAGACCCTCTGCTCGGTTCCTTGAACCGAGTGGAGGCTTGGGGGCTACACCCACTGGGTGCACTGATCGTGCCCCCAGTGCCAAATCTATAGGCTAACAAAGAACCTCCGCCCGACTACTCCAGTCGGCCGGAGGCTCGGGGACTACTCCCCAGTGGATGCGTCATCTGCACTCATGGCAAAAAGAAGATAAGAAAATACAAGGACAAATAACATACCTTTATCAATGGCTGAAGCTTCCCGTTCACCAGATTGGTGCTCTCCTTCATAGTCTCAAGACCTTTCTTCAAGGTCTTCAACAACTCCGGGAGCTGGTCTCCGAGTTGAGTGGTAGTGCCTATCGCCTCCTCCCACTCCTCCAACTCCCGGATGTCGTCAATCTCCCAGAGGACTTCATCTCACTTTGAGGGGTTCATATGGCAGACCCGAAGTGGCTAAAAGTCCACGTAGAAGCCCAAAGCAGGCAGCGACACGTGGCCAATGTCAATCTCCTCCACCGGCAGCACCAAGGTCCCCTTGGGACGTGGCGAGACGATCCACGCCGTCCCCCGACTGGTACCCGCCTGCTCGGTGGCAGTGGGAGCTTGCGCTCCAGCGTGGACTCTCCCGACTGATGGGCAGGCGGCAGGGTCAGGGGTACACTGCCCTGTCAGGCAGACGGCTACGATGAAGAGACGCCGGCAGCTCTCGGGGGAGACAGCGACCGGGGATCCGACTCCACGTGCCTTGGCCGGATCCCTGGGTACTCGGCTTACCCCTTGGAGGTATTCCCCGTGTTCTTCATCCTACAAAGGCGACCAGGATCATTGCTACTCTCCACTATGATGAAGGGCAGAGGGTGCTCACTCGGTAACATACCTAGTGGATTTCGGCAAGACAAAGCGCTTCTTAGGCTCTGGGGCCCGCCGGTCTGTTGCGGAGGTCGCCAGAGCCGCCAGCATCAAGGAACCTCCTTGCTCCTCGGTGGCAGCAGATGCTGTTGGGGAGGATGGGCAGAGGAGCTGCCCTGTCCCCCAAAGGCAGCATCGGCTGTTCATTCCCCCTTCTCCGAATGAGGGGGACTTCATCTTCATCCACCTGGGGATCTTCCTCGGCGGCGGCGGCTGGTACTGCTGGGGCAGGACGGGCAGAAGAACTACCCTGTCCCCCCGAAGCAGCGTCGGCTGCTTGTTTCCCCCTCCTCTGAATGAGGGGGACCTCATCTTCATCTTCCTAAAGACTTTCTTCAGGCATTGCTGCAGTCGGGGGTGGGGCATTGGGCTTCTCGGCCGCTACTGCCTTCCCCTTTGATGACTCGGTGGCAGCGGCAGAGGTCTTAGCCCTCATCTGCGATGGCTGCCCACTGCTTGGGCCGCTGGTGTACGGTGGACGGTTCCAAGGCTCGTCCTCTGGGAGAGGAGCCTTGGAGCTAAACCCGAAAAGATCCTGCAAAGATAGATTTCATAAACAAATTCAGAACATGACTTTGCTACAATACTAACTGCAAGGACCAGCATTAGAAGATCGATTGTTTGCTTTGCTTGGAGGGTGGGCTAGGCTGAAGGGCACTGGATGCCTGGAAGTGTCCAGGCTCGTATCCTGAGTCAATAGCCTCCTGACTCGGCTCCGCACGTCTTGCTCTGTGAGCACGCCCGCTAACTCCCGGGTCACATCCTGGTGGTTGATGTGCCCGTACATCGGATGGACCCTCAGCTTGATGGGCTGGATTCGATGGATGATGAATGTCAAAATGACCCTAACTCCGGTGACTCCTGCCTGGAGCACTCGGGCAAGGTGCCCACAAAGGACTTCGACTCTGGGGCGCTCCCAATCTTTTGCAAGCTCGACCCAACTCAACTTGCTCTCGGGAGGCTGGCCCTCGAACCTCGGGAGTGAGGGCTCAAGCTTGGAGCAGTAGAACCACTCCGAGTGCCACCCTTTATTGGACGACTGGAATGGGATCTCTAAATAATTTTTGACAGCGGCGGCTCTCAACTGGAACCCGGCGCCGCCCACTACAGCTAGCTTATTCTTCCTGGGCTGCGGCTTGACTGCAAACAAATGTTTCCAGAGGGCAAAGTGTGGTTCTATCCCTAGGAAGCATTCACACATAGTAATAAAGCAAGCAACGTGCAGCATGCCATTGGGGTTGATATTCTACAGCTCCAGTCCATAGAAGTACAACAATCCATGCAGGAAGGGATGTGCTGGAATCGAGAACCCACGGTAGAAAAAGGGAGCGTGGACAACGATCTCACCCGTGTTAGGGGTGGGAAAGTCCTCTCCGTCGGTAGCTCGCCACTCGATCAGCTCCTTCGGAGGCAGCACCCCTGCCTCCACCATAGCCTGCAGCCTCGCCTCAGACATTGTGGACTTCACCCATGGCGCCATCGGGTCAGCCGGGAAACTCTCCCCACCGAGTGTGGACCACGGCGCCGTGTTCTCCTCCTCTCCAAATAGATCTGCCTCCTCGATGAAGGTGGGCATCCGCGGCGGTGGTCCAGATCTAGTGTTTTGGATTCCCGATCTAGATACTGCCGGCTAGGATGAGGAAGTGGATCTGTGGAGTACTACGCGGTGGAGAGATGGGCACTATGAGGCGGCGTGATGGGCGCGGTGGCGGCGCGGGCTTGGTGTGAGGCGGCGCTTTTGAGATTGCACGGCGCTGAGAAGGTGAGGAGACTGCTGGTGCGGTAGAGAAGGCGAAGAGACTGCTAGTGCGCTAGAAGGCGAAGAGGCAAATGACTTGGGGTGAAGCGGCATTCACCGTGCCCCTCTGCCTTATAAGGGAAGACAGCTTGGCGGCGCGACTTTTCCGCTTCCAGCGCCCGTTTGGCCTGGGGTTTCAACGGTCGGCCCCCAGGGGTTAATAGCCATTTGAATGCACCCCAAATTAAAGGGCAATTGTAACGTGCCTCTAAGGGGCCGCTAGTCGGTTACCGAACAATTCGGGACCGAGGCGTTACAGTTCGAAGGGTTTCGGTGGTTGACCTTCAGGGGTCCACAACTACTTGAATACACCCAAGTGAAGGGCAGCTGAAGTGCGCCTCCAACACGCAACTAGTCGCACACCGAACAACTAGGGACCGAAGCACTACAGTATGTGTTCTGGTTTTGACACAAATTCCAAAGGTATTTCCCCGTAAGGGATACTAGCTAGACCTGAGCCACTTGGGAATCCAGGTACCACTTGGAAATTCGGTCGAGATTCATGGTATGCCCCCCGATGGGTCGATAGCCAGTCTCCATCCATTGGAAATGACTGGATACCACCTAGACTTACCAGTTATTAGCTCACCTGCCATGATATTCCTGCCCTACGGGTGAATATTACTTGGCTTATTATTTTTATTCCACAGGAGTTCTTTAAGTCCCTCACAATGTCCCTGCAAGCAACAAGGAGGCGCGCTCAGGCGGATGCCACTCGAGAAACTTGCCCAAGGGAGAAGGCAAAAAGTATTCGGTTTGGGCGAAGGTGCTACCCAGACAAACTACAGTCAGATCGTCAAGGACTCGGGGGCTACTAACAATGACATAGCACTCGGGTATCGTCAAGGAGGACAAAGCCGGCCCTTTGGACATAGGGTGGGCCGGGCCGACTGCTAGGAGTCTGACTTCTACACGGGGGCGCATCATCAACTTGGAGTACAAAACATAAACATGTACCTATCTAATTTCTCGGTTTCCAGTTGTAACCGATTAAGAGATCTACTTGTAAACCGATCTGGGCTCATGTAACCCTGCCCCTGCTGACTATATTAGGCAAGGTAGGGATCCCCCGATCTGATGCGCACGGGGGTGCCCGATCTTCCGTCAGGAAGGGATAATCACGATTGTGGAGAACTCGACGTTAACGACCCGGCTTCCAATCAGAACTGATCCGAACCCTGCGATCGCTACACCACGGCTCCGTTGGTTATCAACCACGTGCACACGCAGTTGACCTCGCCAAGAAGGCTTATCCCTGCATGCGAATCGAGAACACAAGCAAGAACACAGTAGAAGCAATCTCACAAACGAGATGATTGTTTGATTACTCGAAGTGGGGTTCTACAGACTGATGAAATCAGCGAGACTGCGATGGCAGAATAATTCTAAGCAAAACCCACCCTAAACAATGACGGCTAAAGAGTATTTATACCTAGGGTTTCTGAGAGTCTCACCCTAAACCTGGGCTTAAAACCCGAAACGAAAACAAGGCCGGAAGTGGCCCAAAACGGTGTCGCAGCACCTGACAACTTATTCTGATAATTCCAATGTCTCTGTAATTATTCATGATGTGACATTAGATCCATTGGAAAGGTGTCGTTGTTATCTTTCCAACGCATATAAGAACTCTTCAATCGGACTCCGTATGAGAAAGTTATGCCCCATTTATGTAGGTGTTGTCTGCTGAAAACCGAACCGAATTCGGAGTTGAAGTGGAGTCCGAGTTGACTTGGGGTGGCGCCTCATCCTCTTGTGGCTGGTCCAGTGGTGCTTCTCCCATGTTCCTAAGAATCAAAATATCACCATTAAGTAGTATCCCATCCTTAGCCATATAATTATGGATAGCAAGAAACGAACGCACCTCATGATTAAGTCGTCGGGCACGGGAACGGGTGATTGGTCCTTGGATGATAGCGTGGGAGATGTCCTCATCACGATCGGTAAAGGCATTACACAAACACACCCTAGCAACCTAGAGAGCTCCTCTCGAGGTCCTACTGTATACGGTACAAAAACAATACAATCCATCAAACACAGGACGTAGGGTATTACCTCTTCCCGAGGACCTGAACCTGCCTAAACATTGTGTCCTGTGTGCACCCATCTAGATCTGCTACGCGTACGCTGCCCCATGTTCATTATTGCTGGATCAAAACACCGATATCGGAGAACTCGGTTATGGACACAACTTGCAAACTCGTGAAGTTTAGTTTGCAAATCTAAGAAAAGAGATTAAGGACGTGGGCATGATGTGTCCACAGTGTGCAGTTTGAGCTACAGGCTGGTAGTGAGGAACTGCAGAAGTGAAACCTAGCCCGTGTTGTGCGGTGTAGCACGGGTAGGCTTTAAGGATTTCCTGAGGCGATACAAGGTGCTATCGGCCTCTAGCTGACGATTGTCTGAATGGAACCTCCGGCACTGGATACTGCTTCGTCAGAGACGGGCTCGATTTCAGAAATGCTTTTAAATCTATTCTTATTATATTTCGAAGGGGAACTTACTTTTCCACACAACATTCAACATAGGGTAGAGCCGCTTTCTTGGACAACCCTTGCATGAAATACATCTGTTATACTCTCCCCGCGGGATGCTTGCGAGGACACTCCATGTAATAATTTAACTTGTTGATTTGGCCAAACGAAGGAGACGTCATTTCCGAAGACAAGGATGGTATTCGTGAAAGCTAGGTGTAACCCCAGTTAGTTGCCTGTCGGGTATGGCATACTGATGGGCCACATCACTGCTTGATTTTTCTCCTACAAGATTTTAGCCGCCAGGCTACAGGTATAAAGCCTCGACCTTGACGGTCTAATTACGCATCATACTGATATGTGCATGTATGACAATGATATTCAGGTTAACATGTGTGTTCTGGCTACTGATCATGGAACTGGTACAGTAAACCAAAGGGATTATCTGGCCTTAAAACCGGGTACGCCACACACCACTAATACCATATTAAGGGAGACGATGTACCTCCAGTTGATTAATAAGGGTCCCGGTAGTATCTGACAATCGCTGATAACAGTTCTTGTATAATAGGCTCCGGTAGGGCCACAATTATACTCCCCTTTGGGCACAATATCGATAATTGAAGAAGCTTGTTGTACACTAAATCGACTAGAATGCTCCAAAACTTTAAAGATATTCACGCAAATGGTTTGCATGTAAAGACCGAAACGAGCATGGTAAAGAATACCTACTCATCACAAAGCACAATGAAAATGGAAAAAGGGTATTGGAAAAAATTCCTTCATTTGACACTGGATACACCAGAATTGTAGCATCCTTGGTGTACACTTCCTTAAAGATTGTGCTTAGAAGCTCTAAATTATTTTGTCTCTGGCATGACAAATTAGGCCTCCTTGACCTTAGGATGATGAGAAATATAATTAACAACTCGCGTGGTCATAATATTAATGTAATGAATTTCCCAAATCAAGAGGATTTTGTGTGCCCTGCATGTGCTACCGGGAAAGTAATTATTAGACCATTCACTTGGAAAGTGAACATGAGAACCCCACATTCTTGGAATGAATACTGGAGGACATTTGCAATCCTATACACCCCTTATCGGGGACATTTAGGTAATTCATGGTGTTTATCAATACATCATTGAAATGGTCACATCTTTGTTTGTTATCTATGAGGAATCACACTTTTGTAAAGCTGATCTCATGTGAAGTCCATCAGAATGGACAATGCCAGAGAATTCACTTCAAAGGCATTGTATAATTAATGTAAGGCAATGGAATAAAATTTGCACACTCAATACCACATGTCCACATCTAAATGGTTTTGGCGAGTTATTAATTCAAAGAATTAAATTTATTGTCTGACCACTCTTGTAGAGTTATAATTTACCAACAACATGTTGGGGTCAGGAAGTGCCGCGTGATGAAAATCTCATGAACTTTAGACCATCGACCTATAACAACCATTCTCCTATGCAGGTTCCCACCTTCATAGGCTCGGGTGCTAGGTATATATAACTATACCATCATCTCAACGATCAGCAATTGGCTCACTCTGTAAGTCTGGGATATACGTTGGTTATGAGATTGTATCCATAGTAAGGTATCTGGACCCCATGCTTGGAGAATATCATACGGCTCGATTTACTGATTGCATATTTGATGAGGATTATTTCCCGATATTAGGGGCAGGAAATCAACCCCTTGATGAAAACTGCTGAGAAATTATGTGGCAAGCCACGAGGGTCCAAGCGGATGACCTACGCACTAGTGAAGCAAATAGAGAGGTCTAAAAAATAAATGATTTGTAACCATTTGTAAATCAACTACCGGATCAATTCGCATGTGCCTGCACGCAATGCACCGCAGAAGGTTGAAATACCACGAAATGATGAAGGTACAGCCATTCCCATCTAGAGGCCTTAGAATAAACGGATGAGAACTCCGGCCCCTCAAGTCTTGAGTAACCGGGGACGTCTAGTGAAAAAGGACAAGAAGAACTTGCAATGAAAAACCACTGAAGTACCTCCACAGGATAGGGGGAGCCAATTGAGACCTGGTGCAAGTACGACAAGGACATTCAGACTTGAGCATTCCCCATGGAGGAAGCACCTAGCGAAGATGTGTGCACACATATTGATACAGGAAAACTAAAGGCCCTTGCTACCGTAATGGGAAATGGCGAAGAGCAAGGGAAAGCGCAAGAAGAAGCGCACCACCATGACGAGATAGCCATAAACTATGTAGAAACAGAGAGTCCATAAAATGAGCAACAACTAATGTTGACATTTATTTTGCGATGATTGCACAATCATCTATATTGATCTCGAGTCCACATCGCTTACAGACTATAAAGATTAGACTAGAAAGATTGGCAAATGGCGATCACCGAGAAATTATTATCTCTAAACAAAAGATAGGTGTCTAGACCTATAAGCCTAACTCCTCACCACAAACGCCCCGTAGGGCATAAGTGGGTTTTTTTTTCAAAGTGCAGTGAAAATAATGAGGTGGTAAGATACAAAGCAATACTTGTTTCACACGGTTGCACTCAGTGGCCAAGAGTTAATTTTGAGGAAACTTACTCACCGGTCATGGATGGAATTAAAATTTGATCTCAATGGCAGTCAACTTGAATCTATAAATTAAAATTAATGGATGTGTAATAGTATTCCTATACGGAGACTTGGTTTCAGACATTTATATGAGGGTACCAAAAGGTATCCATGTTTGGAACTAAGTAGAGCAAACATAAGCCTGTATAGTGCGAAACTCTAAAAGTCACTACACAGACTTAAATAGTCACACAAGTTGTGGTATAATTGCTTAAACGATTTCCTTAGCAAGAAAGGCTACAAGACTGATATGTTGAAAATCTATCACATTATTCTGAGTTTAGTGATGTAATTTTGTTATATTTCATTATACACTTTGATTATTTTTTAGATTATTTAATAAACTACAAGACTGTCTATTTATCCATTTACTTTTTACAAGCGGGAAAAACACGGCAAAAATCAGAAAATCGAGCATATTCCATAATGTTTCCGAAGGGGGAAGACTTCATGCGAGAGGAGGCACCTAGAGGATCAAACCCTTGGCGGGGAGGCCCCACCTGCCCTCTCCCTTTGCCGCCTGGGCCAACTAGGGCTCCGCCGTTGCCGCCTTTTGCGTATAGATCTATTTCACCTTCGAAGGAGCCCCTACAAAGTTTGGCATTCGTATACAAAAGTCTTCGTGATGAAACAAAGAGAATTTATTAGTATTGTTCCAGCTCATGGCTTATTGTACGCCTCAAATGGTGGTTAGACAAGAAGTAGATTCATCTCTACTTGTTATTAATAATACTAACTTTTCACTTAATTCTTGCAAATTCGTAGTTGGTACTTTTCACTGAGGAATTATTATCCCTAGTATTTGCTTGAGAATTGCTACTAGTGACATATATACCTCATGCCTCAATTTTAGCTATTAAAATATCTATCCTAGCACTTTTAGTGTTTTTTATTTTTATGTTTTTTATTTATTCCAAAAATAACTTTAGTTTCCTAGCTTAAATAATTTCACATTTTAATTGCCTATTGCATCCCAAAGTAATTTCACATTTTATTCCGAAAATAACTTTAGTTTCGTAGGCTATTTCAGAATGGTAGTCCTCCATCTCGACGGTTGCTTTTTTATATTTTTAGTGCGATTTCAGATTTGGACTAAGTGAATTAATCACCGCCTCCTTGTGTGCTCGGCACTCTTTCTCAGTGAAAACGCTAGCTATAACTGATCTTGTGCACTTGCAGGACATCAACGAGCAACGAGGATTGCATATGTGTATTTATACGGAGGTCCTAGGATGATTATGTATAATCTTGGTATATGATGATGATTTGAACACCATCGGTACACTTGAGGATATTGAGGAAGCGAGTTCCAATTTGAAATCGAAATTCAAATGAAAGATTTGGGTAAAACAAAATATTGCTTAGGTTTGCAACTTGAGCATGTCCCTGAAGGAATATTAGAGCACCAATCAACTTACACTTAGAAAGTGTTGGAGAAATTTGGCTTTGAAAAGGCATACCCTTCAAAGGTCCCAATGATTGAGGTCTCCTTGCAGCAAGATAAGGACCCGTACAGGCCTAGCGAAGAACGGGAAGGAAGTTCTGAGAGCAGGATTTCATATTTGATTGCAATAAGAACACTCATGTACCTTACAAATTGCACTAGGTCAGACATTGCATTCGCCATGAATTTACTAACAATGTATAGTGGTGAGCCAACCAAATGGTATTAGAAAGACATTAAGGAGATACTTTGCTACGTCCAAAGAATCAAAGATCTTAGCTTGTTCTACTGAAAGAACCAAGACATGTCCTTGGTAGGCTATGTTGATGCTAGGTACCTGTTAGACGCACACACAAGCAAATCACAGATTGAGTATGTTTTCTTATATGGTGAAACTGTAGCTTCCTAAAAATCGTCTAAGCATAGTTTAGTATTAACTTCGACGAACCACTCAGAAATCATAACACTATATGAGGCCTCACGAGAATGTGCATGGCTTCGACGTACGACCAACCACATACAACAGTCTTATGGATTAAACACCACACAACCCCCACCATTATCTATGAAGATAATGCAGCTTGTGTTGCACAGGTACAGACGGGTTTATGTGAAGATCAATTTTTAAGCATATCAACTCTAAATTCTTCTATACTCATGAGTTGCAGAAGATGGCTAGAATAAAAATACTGCATGCTAAGTCATATAAAAATCTCATAGGTTTATTCACTAAGTCATTACCCGGCATCTACCTTTGAAATGTGTGTGCGTGAAATCAGTATGATGAGACTTATCTCACAAACTCATCGATAAATCTTGACTGTGAAAGTCGAGTATCTAATAGAACAGTCATGTGTTCGTTTTCCGTTGGATGAGCTTTATTGTAGTTTCTCAGACAAGGTTTTCAATGAGGCAATTCATGTAACATGCCATTTGTATGTCGTATCCTCTTTCTCCAAATATTTTTTCCACTAAGTTTTTTTGGAGTTTTTGAGACGTGAACTATACGAGATAAGGATCTAAGGGGATTCTTGAGGAACCTATGAGGCCCACTAGTAGTAGAGCCCCACCTCTATTTAGGTGTAAGATTCCACCAAGTCACTATAGTTAAATTCTTATTCTTTTAACCTAGTAGGTCCATCTTTAGCTATAAATAGGAAGGACTCATCATTTGACTTATATTGTGCTCGAGAATTGATCGATTAATAAAAGAAAAGAAAAAGTCTCTTTACATATTATATCAACTTTATTTATTGTATTTGTGTGTTTTTGTATTACGTATTTTTTCTTCTTCCTTGACTACTTCTTTAGCTATATCTGTGCTGTGTAACTTTTAGATTGGACTCATCGGTATGGGTTTTGTGATGACGCCACGTGGGCAGGTATATAGAAATCATCCGCAGCGTCGTGTGCTCGCGCGCCTCAACACCTGGCCGCGTCGTCGCGTATTCGCCTCAGTTGGGGAACACCTGGGTGTATGTGCAGTGCACGAACGAACGGAAAGTTGCGCCATAATCACGGCTTTAAATTTATGATGAGGTGTAGTCAGGTTCATAAACTTTAAACTTCGAAAAGCTGCATAAACATTGTGAAACGGAGTCAAAATGCAGAAGGATCGTCTATCAGATCTTTTGTACACGTAGCACTTTGTACTATAAGAAAACAGACTCAAATAGCCGCCTTTGTATATACATAGGCATTTCTTAATCTACCGATCGTACATTTTATTGCCAAACAGGAAAACAGGAAAACACACCTCGACCAAAAAGAAAAAAGGAAAGAAAGAAAGGAAAGACTAAAAGCTGAGCGGTGTACCATGTAAGTGTAGGCTACACGCCCATGCAGCTCAGTTTCTTTGCATTATAGAGAATTAGAGATCGTTCCGCAAACTGAGGATTTTTCCATTCAATAATGAAGACATAAACAAAACGTACAGTGTAGCATGTTGTTTATGTTTTTCTTCTTCTTTATAGTACACGATGTTTCTACAAATTCCACTGGTTGACTTCCCTACATTTATTTATTTAGCCCTGACCGCCTGGCGTTACATAGAAAAGTATATTGAAATGCAAAATAGGCGTCGCGATGCAGATGCAGTGTCAGTAGGGAATCAATCTATGTGCTGGACGTAGATTGTGCGAAGTTGGCGATCCACTTGTCTCTACACCAGGTATGAACGAGAGCCCCAGGTAGCAGGACTTGCAGCACATCTCTCCTGATACTTGCGAAACCTTCCGAGGATTTCCCAAAGAAATAAGTCCGACTGATCCTATAGTTTAGGATAATGACTAATTAACCCTCTAAGATATAATACCAGATATCTGACTGTCTAACATTTATAAAACTGTTTAAATAACCTCCTGGGAGCTCTGTAAGGTGGTTTAGAGAGCAATTTTGCCCACGTGGTGTGCTGATGAGAATTAATTGCCAACATATACTGCCACCCCAGCAAACCTAAGGGGATCATCCGTACTTTTTATATATATAAGAAAAAAGTCCATTTTTCTTTCGTAACTATTTATGAGACTCACTTTATCCCTTAAATAAAATTTAAGCTTCTTTTGACAGTAAACAAAATTTAATATTACTTAATCCCTAAATATTTTTAAATCATAAATAGTTTACCCATAAACATTTTTAAATCACAAAATTTAATGAACACTTAATCCCTAAATTTTGACAGTAAAAATTTTATATGGTGAAGTGAATCATATAAAAATGTTTAGGGATTAAGTTAGTTTAATTTTATTTACTGTCAAAAGAACATTTAATTCTATTTAGAGGGTAAAGTGAGCCTCACAAATAGTTTACTAGAAAAAATAGACTTTTTCCTTAAGGAATAAATCCAAATGACCTCCTGAGGTTTCGTGGAGTGGCAGGACATGTTTGCAATTAATCCTCATCAGTACGCCACGTGGGCAAAATCGCCCTCCAAACCACCTTACAGAGCTCTCAAGAGGTTATTTAAACGGTTTTTACAAAAGTTAAGGGTTAGATACTCAGTATTATATCTCAGGAATGTTACCCCAAATCTTAGGGTCAACCGGACTTATTCTTTTCCCAAACTGGTAAGCGTAGCGAGCGAGGAGAGATGAGAATAGTGGTTGAGCGGCGCGTCAGCTGGTGAAACTCACGCCCTCATGACACTACCTATAGCAGTTTGGCTTGCACGTATCTTCAGATAACTTCATATATATTTTTTGTATGTTTTTGCGGAAAGATAATTCTACAGTTTTACTATGCCCTAGTTCAATTTTAAAGAAAATACGTGAACAACCATGATTTTCTCTCTTTTTTTCCATTCTGACGACATCATCATTGAAGCGCTCCCCCATTGCAATTTGTTACAATTAAAGCGGTAAGAAACCAAACGTCTACAACTTTTTTCCCTTCCTGTACGGCAATAGAGGAGGGGCGACTGGGAGGCGACCTTTTTTTGGCCTCCAACCTTAAATTTTCCGCCGCCGATTTCTCTAGTGTCCTCTTCGGCGCTAGTTGCTAAATCTCGTAGATCCTATGTCGCTACAGTGGTGGCATGGAGAAATAAGTCCTTTGAACACTCTCTAGCGTCTCTGTCGAACTTTCGGCGTCGTCGTCAACCGTTCGTTGACGTATGTTGTTCGACGCTTAGCTTGCCTCTATTCCTAGCGGTAGCTTTTGTCTCCCGAGTCACCGATCCCTGCTTCTTTGGACGGCGGCAGCGGGTGCTTGTCCAGGTCACCGTCTCCATGCTGGAATGAAGACGCTGGTTTTATTCCTGGCTGTTCAGTGGAATTTGCTTTGCCGTGTGCCTCCATTGCTTTCTTCGGCTTCGTCTGTGTGGGCCTTTTTCTGCGGCATCAAACATACTTTGGGGCTCTTCATTGGATAACGCGGGTGGAGATGTGGCGGTTCTGAACTTCTTCTTCTGCCGATCGATGCTGCTGCGGTGATTTGGCAGAGGGGCGCCGTGGATACACTGGTTCGAATGTCGTTGAGGAAGACCCCGAGGAATTAGTTGTAATTTTGTTACTTTGTTGGGCTTTCATGCAAAATATTGGGACAGCTCATGTACTGTGCTCCATGTTAATACAAGAATTCCAAATTTTCTTCTACAATTAATTTCCATTGAAACATACTGTTCTTGCCAATTATGATTGGAGTAGTCCAGTAGTGCGAGACAAATTGTAAATTTGCGCCCAGTTCATTGCAAACTACAGTCCAGCTTCCGAGTAATAAAATACAATGTCGGAATCTCCTCTTGCTCAGAGAAACTAAAAAACAATCTTTCCTAGTGTGAAAGCAAGGCAGCAGGATCATGCTCCGGGTCGGAACATATTCTGCACGTGGTTCATGACGCATCAAACTGGCAGAATAATTTTTTTCCTCGAACGAGTCAGTTGTACTAAACCTTTCCTTGCCCGCCAAGTTGATAATTCCACAGCGTTTAGTTTCCCACTGCTGCAACTGATAGCTACTTGGAGTTGGGAACACAATCATCCTCCACCTAACCCCATCGTGGCAAAAACCCACATGCTCCTCATTGATGCCACTATCTTAACTAGAAACCAAACCAAACACACTTTCCAAGCTCACATCAGACAAAAACGACCTATATATACAACATGTGCACATCACAAACTACAAAGATGTCACTTTATTTTCTTGCAATAGATTACTAAAAAAATATATGAATTTATCTACTCATGATTCACAACATCGAACAGCGTTCACGATTTCGTTTTCGGCCAAATTTGGCCACCATCAGTTAGTGATTTCGGTTTTCGATTCGGTCGAACCACATAAACGTCGGTATGTGTTTGACAGAAATTGAACCAATGTCTGTCGAAATTTTACCGAAATTTTAAGTTCTATTTGAACCTAGCTTAATAAATTCAACAACGTAAATATCTCGGGGTAACCAAAATCATCGAAATTTTAATTTCTTCAAGGCTATTGAATTTGCGTGTGTAAATATCTGTTTCATATGACCATCATATCATACAATGACAAAGTGCATGTACACTAGAAGAGAAGAGAAGATATAGTTTATTGCATTATACTGTAATCTTTTGCTTTTGTAGTATACTTACAGGAGGGTTAAATTACTAGTTAGTGGGTTTTCCAGCTGTAGCTGCGTCATGGTGCATGCCGTTGCGTGTCGTCTCCCCCCTCCTCCTCACCGTCACCTTGAGGCCGCCGTCCATGTGCGCCGTGAGCAACGGCACGAACACCGGCGTGCGGCCCTCGTCAATGGGGCGGAGCTCGAACCGGCGGAGCACGGCGCTGGCCACGAACTTCATCTGCGCGAAGGCCATCTCCCTGCCGAGGCACGTCCGCGGGCCGCCCTGGAAGACCGGGTACTTGAAGAGGGACACGCCGCCAGACGCGCCGTCAGGCGGCAACGACAGCCACCTCTTCAGGCTGAACTCGCCGGCGTCGGCGCCCCAGATGGCATCCATCCTCCCCATGCCGTACTGGAAGTAGGTGACGCGGTCGCCGCGCCCGACGCGGGTGCCGTCCGGCAGCACGTCCGCCGCCACGGCGTGCTTCGAGTCCCACGCCACCGGCGGGTACAGCCGCATCGTCTCGCTCAGCGCGGCATGTAGCACCCGCATCTTGCGGAAGTCTTCGAGGTCAAAGCCTTCACCGGCGCCGGAGCGGTCGCCGCCGCCGCCACTGTGCCTGATGCTCGTGATCTCCCTCAAGACGTCCCGCTCGACGTCGCGGTGGCGCGTGAGAAGCCAGAAGAACCAGGTCAGCGCGGACGACGTCGTGTCGCGGCCGGCCATGATGAAGCTGATCACCATATCCCGGATCTCCTCGTCGGCATAGCCGCATTCGATCATCCGCGATAGCAGGTCGTTCCTTACGCCGTCGCCATTGCCTTTGACCAGAGCCTGCTCCTTCTTGCGGCTCCTGATGAGGTCCATGACGGCTTCGTGGATGACTTTGACCTCCTCACGCAGCCGCCGCTCCGAGCCGATGTCCAGCGCGCGCTTGATCTTCCACACGGCGGCCACCGGCGCGGCGCCGCGCCTGGCGATAATCCCCGCGGCGGCGTCGAACGCGGAGGCCAGCCTCGGGGCAGGCAATGCTGGAGCGAGGCACCCAGGGTCAACGCCGAGCGAGACCCGGCAGATGACGTCGAAGGCGAACCGACGGAGGACATCCTGCATGTCCACGGCGTCGCCTCCCGTCGCAGCGGCCGCGTCCAGTGCTGGCACGAGGCGGTCAAGCGCCTCCGCCTCGAGCACAGCAACCTCCAGCTCCCGGAGCGTGCGCGCCGAGAACTCGTGGCTCACCAGCTTCCGCTGGGCGTACCACGTCTCGCCGTCGACGTTGAAGATGCCCTTGCCGAGCAGGTCTCCGAGCACGTCGGTGAAGGGCTTCCCCTTGGGGTAGTTGCCGAAGTTGCCCTTGAGGATGTGCTCCACGTTCGCCGGGTTCGCGGTCACCACGGTCCGCCGCGCGCCCAGCCTGTCCACGACGATCGTCTGCGTCGGCGAGGCCGCCAGCATCTCTGTGTACCAGTCGAGGAGCCGCCGCCGGTTCTGGTAGAAAGCGACCAAGCAGCCGATCACCGGGTAGCTTCTTGGCCCATGCGCATGGCTGCAGGGCCTAAATCGAAGGGAGTACAGCAAGACCAAGAGGCAACATGCCACAAATTTAAAGCACCACATGTAACAGATCATGGCGCTGTATACTCAATCTATTGATCCTAGTGAGAGAGAGGAGGTAGAGTTGGAGAGAGAAAGGATGGGTGAGACACTAAGCACTGTTAGGCCAATATATATATGTATATGTGTGGATATATTGGGTTAGAGGGAGAGGCCGGTGGGAGGTCGGCAGGAGCGCCATTGGAGCTCCATGCCTGCTTCGGGGGTCATTGTTAATGCACGTTTAAGTCGAGGGGAGAGGCCTCCATTTACTTGTGTGGTTAGGGCTTATGGGCAAAGCAAACCAAAAATGTACTATAAAATATATATACACATATATAATATATATTTAGGAGAAATCATGCTAACCCAAATTTGTTAACCCACATTTTTTGAAGGGTAGGGACCCCTAGGGCCGTATCGAACCACGCTGAAGCACCACGGACAATATTTTTTATACAGGTTTGGGCATCCTTCAGGATAACAACCCTATATCATGTTGGTATATATTGAATCTTGAGTTGAGTACAAGGGAATTGTTAGTGGCTAACCTATATGGGATCTGCAACTAGTCGGGGATCTCCTGACGCTGCTCCGCTAGGGCTCAACTTCCTTGAGGCGATGGATCTTCTGTGAGATTTCAGAAAGCTTAGAGCTTCTAGTCAACGATCTCTAAAAGCTTCTGATTAAAGGTATATCTGAGCTTGTAAGGTTTGTCCTCTCCAAAGGGCATTCGGGTCCTTGTATAGGGGGTACCCCACATCTGATACGGAGTCGTCTCAGACTAGGACTCCAACCATCCTTAAACGTAGGGATAGACTTCCTAGTTTAAAGGGTATCCGATATCCTACGGATAGTTACCTTATCACCTCGAGTCCTTCACGAATACGTCAACTGCTTAGGGTATTTAGGGTATTGCATACAGATACTGTCTTCGTATATGGTAGAATTATACTGCTCATCGTCTGAAGTAAAGAGAGAGAACTTAAATTTAAATTGTTAAATTGTGCTTTACGTCTTGATGCTTGTTATGGTGAAAACTTCAATGAAATCTTTGTATTAAAAATGTAAATGTATTGAAGATGGATGTACAATGAGAGTTGTTTTAGTGAAGCTTACATCAATGGCGTCTATTCTTTTAGAAGAGTTGCTGAGAAGGATATGTTGAATGAGGGAAAAGAGTATATATACTGTCCATGCTCTGACTGTGATTGATGTAAGTGTTTATTTACAATGAAGTCTACATTGAAAGCCTCGTTGATAAGAATCTGGACACTGTAAGTGTTTATTTACAATGAAAGTCTACATTCTCTTGCACTTGGCTAAATTCATGCATATAATAACTTGGTTTCATATATCTAGAAAGCCAGAGCAAGGAGGAAAGCAATGGGTTTCATTGAGCCACATGTGGTCTCCAAGCAAAGTATGAAGTCCAATAAACAATTTGTCGAGGAATACCTGAAAAATGCATTGTTGGCTCAACAGGATAAGATTTTCATACTCCTTACCTTTAACCAGGAGTATGTGACTAATGCATTGCATACCAGGAGGGCAACGATTTCATACTCCTTGTCTTTAACTGAGTTATAACCATGGAAACCAACTTTTGTAGCTTTCATTGGGTCTTGATTATGATCACACCCAAATGAAAGAAGCTAATATACCTTGATTCCTTGAAGCGTATCACGCATGACTCACTAATACAGAATCGTTTATACGAGGCGCCTTATCCGAGGCGGTTAAGTAGAAGCGCCACGAATAAGAAACGTCGGAAGCGGTTAGTACGAAAAAACCACCTCGGATAACGAGTCTGGGAACAACCGCCACGGATAGCGACCACATCCGAGGCTGTTACTTATCTATGAGCGCCTCCAATGTTATCCGAGGCGGTTACTTATTTATGACCGCCTCAGATGTGGTCGTTATCCATAGCGGTTATATATTGTCAACCGCCTCGGATATGTTAGTACATATCCGAGGCGGTTTCTGATATATAACCGCCTCCATATATGTAATATCCGAGGCGGTTATATGGATTTAACCGCCTCCAATATGATTCACAGTATTAATTGCGCTACGCGAGCAGACAGACGACCAGTAGGTAGATATGTCTTGAATGTGGCGATTTGCTGGCGATTTTTTGAGCTGTTTTCTGGCGATTCTTCGGTGGAGAAGTTACATTTGGAAGAGTATAGTTGGAGATAATACTTCTTTGTTGCTTACCAAAGGTTAGTGCATAGTTTTTTGATTCAATTCATCCAATAATTTGGTGATTTTTCTTTGTTTATTGGACATTGAGAATATACAATTATATGATCATAATTAGATCGATAGAGATGTTTGAATTATCATATGGTTCAATGCATTGCAAGATGTGTTAAGGTATTGAAATGTTTAAGGAATTTTGTGGGTAAAAAGAAAAATAATTAATGATGGATTTATTTTTGTGGCTTATTTAATTTTCATATGCAAGAAGTGCTAATTTGGTTAGTTATACATTAGTAATTGAAGAGAGTCGACGCATATAGCTTAGTTATATTAGTCAATTAGTACGGTTAGTTATTTATATTAGTTAGTTAAGCGGGTTAGTAATTATTTTGATAATTCAGTTAGGTTAGTAATTGAAATAATGATAAACTAATGTCACGAAGTCGATGCACTTCATATTTTGAACTAAAATTTCAACTTTCCACATGCACGGCTTAGATGGATTGATCGTGGATGTACGGAGCTCGCAACACAGAGACGTATAGAGATGGAGTGAGAGCATTTATGGCAGCTGCCAAGGCGGACATATTGAAAGAGGGCAGAGCTGACACGTATTGTCCATGCGTAGACTGTGGTAACGTAAGGACTTTCGAGCTCCATCATATTGAGTACCACATCTTCAAGAGAGGTTTTATGGAAGGGTATTCAACTTGGACCAAGCACGGTGAAGATGAAGCCGTAGTATCAGATAATGATATCTGTGCCGATGAAGAAGCAACCGATATGCCATTGATATCGGTTGTGATTCACACCATGAGAGGTCCGATAATCCCGACTCATGCCTGAGCTAGAACAGATGCTGCGTGATTTCGAAGGGCACGAAACCAAGGGAGAGTACGAACAATTCCTAGGCTTGATGGGGGCCTCGGAGAAACCGCTATTCGCAGATGCAAGGCTAAGTTCGCTTTGTTATATGCCGTGCTTGAACTATTGAAGCTGAAGGCGAGCAACAGCTGGTCCGACAAGAGTTTCAACGAGTTGTTGGGCCTCCTAGGTGACATGCTTCCGGAGGGGAATGAGTTACCCATAAACACATACAGAGCGAAGAAGGTGCTTTGTCCGTTGGGACTGGAAGTGTGAAAAGATACATGCATATCGGAACGACTGTATCCTATACCGGAAAGAGTTTGCGAAGCTACATTCATGCCCTGTGTGCAAGACTTTCTCGGTACAAGAGTAAGATTGGAGTAGAAGGAGCTGACGAATTCGTCGAGGCAACGAAGGGGACTCCTGCGAAGGTTGCTTGGTACCTGCCTGTAATCCCTCGCCTGAAGCGTTTGTTTGCAAACTCGAAGGAAGCAAAACTGTTTCGCTGGCATGAGGAGGAGCGGAAGACGTCCGATGGAAAGCTCAGACACCCTGCCGATGCTATCCAGTGGAGAAACATCGATAGGAAGTATCCCCGATTCGCTGCGGAAAGTAGGAACGTAAGGTTTGCGCTGAGTACGGATGGAATGAATCCATTGGCAACATGAGCAGCCGACATAGCACCTGGCCCGTACTTCTCAGTATGTACAACCTACCTCCCTGGCTTTGTATGAAACGGAAGTATATTATGATGTCCGTACTTATCAAAGGGCCTAAGCAACCTGGTAACGACATCGACGTGTATTTCCAACCGTTGATGGATGATCTCGAAACACTATGGAACACAGGAGTGCAGGTATGGGATGCGGACAAAAGAGAATACTTCACTCTGTGGGCATGCTGTTCTGCACAATCCAAGACTTTCCCGCACTCGGCAACACCTCCGGTCAGACGGTTGAAAGGACACAAAGGTTGTGTCATATGCACGGAGAATACCGTGAGCCTAGGTCTCAAGAATTACGGAAAGTCGTGTACATGGGTCACCCGGCGGTTCCTGCCTGTAAGGCACCGTTACCGGAGGTGGAAGTCACAGTTCAACGGGAGAACGGAGAACGGTGCGAAACCAAGGCCAATAAGCGGTGCAGAGGTTTTCGAGAAGGTTAATGATGTCGACGTCGTGCTGGGAAAGGGTCGAAAAAAGAAGGCCGTAGATGAGTCCGCGTACTGGAAGAAGCGATCGGTGTTTTGGGACCTACCGTACTGGAAGGATCTAGACGTCCGGCACTGCATCGATGTGATGCACATAGAGAAGAATGTTTGTGACAGCGTGCTGGGTCTACTGCTAAACATGAAGGACAAGATGAAGGATGGCGTCAAGGTCCGACTTGACATGGTTGACATGGAAATCAGGCCAGAGCTGGCGCCTGTACTACTGCCTAACGGGAAGACATACATTCCCCCTGCCTGTTACACTTTATCCAAGGCCGAGAGAACTGAGTTTTGCAACTTCTTGCATGGCGTGAAGGTTCCGTCGGGCTACTCCGCCAACATCAAGAGGCTCGTCTCGATGCAGGACTTGAAACTAATCGGCATGAAGTCTCATGACTGCCATGTCATGATGACACAGATGCTCCCAATTGTAATCAGGAATATTCTGCCGCCTAACGTCCGCGAATCAATCACCAACCTCTGCTTCTTCTTCAATAAGATCTCACAGAAGATGATGGACGTGTTTGAACTAGATGATCCGGAGTTAGCGGCGGCGGAGACTATTTGTCAGCTAGAGATGTATTTCCCCCCTCTTTCTTCGATATAATGGTGCATCTCATCGTCCACATCGACCACGAAATCAAGATGTGCGGGCCCGTCTTCCTTCGGAGCATGTACCCGTTCGAAAATTCATGGGAATCTTGAAGCACTACGTGCGAAACAGGTATCGACTGGAGGGAAGCATTGTCGAAGGTTACGCTGCGGAGGAGGTGGTCGAGTTCTGTGTTGACTACATGGAGTCGAACCAACCAATTGGCATTCCACGCTCTCGGCACGAAGGTAGGCTTGAAGGTGTTGGGACCATCGGAAAGAAATCAATAACGGCCGATCAACCTGGTCACGCTTTCGCCCATTTCACAGTGCTGCAACACACGACCGCCATTGCCCCATACATGGATGAGCACAGGGCAAAGTTAAGGCGGAGCATCCAGATAGAACCGATGCGTGGAGGACGAGAGAGCATAACAAAGAATTCAACAAGTGGTTCAAGGAGCGTCTTCGTTTAGGTGCCTCTAGCGACATTCTAACCTGGTACGCGAAGGGCCCAGCATTCGAAGTCGTCACTTGGCAAGGATATGACATTAACGGATACACATTCTACACTAGAGATCAAGATAACAAAAGCACATTTCAAAATAGTGGGGTCCGCATAGAGGTGAAACATGCAAAGGTTGTAGAATGGTGATATATATATGTGGGATGTTCATGGTAAAGGTTGTAGAGTTGTGCAAACCTTTGAAGCAATGCAATCCTTTAAGATGTTCATGACATTTTTTTGAGGAAGTGTTGATTTTGTTGGTTTGAACATGCAAGAAACATGTATGTGCAAATGGTGATGTATTTATGTTGTTGATATCTGTGTGCTGTCAATGTATATGTGATGTTATATTGGTGTTGTATTTGTGATGTTATATCTGTTTGCTGTCAATTCTGAAACTGTGAACTGAATTGTGCAGAAAGTTTAGCAAACCTATTCGAGGCGGTTAGAATTTACCAACCGCCTCCTTTATCTATAATCCGAGGCGATTATATGTAAAAAACCGCCTCCGATATGTATATCTGAGGCGGTCAGATAAAAGGAACCGCCTCCGATATATATATATCCGAGGCAGTCAGATGAAAGTAACCGCCTCCGATATATATACATATCCGAGGTGGTCAGATCGACGTAACCGCCTCTGATATGTATATACCGAGGCGGTCAAATCCACGTAACGCCTCCTTTATTCATAATTAGAGGCGGTCAGATCGGTTTAACCGCCTCCGATATGTCCCGTATAAAAAACTCAAACTGCCTTCACCCGCGCGCACTAACTCCAAGCATTCACCAGTGCCCTCGCCTCCGACCCTAGCGCTGCCTCCTCCGAGCACCGCCGCCCTCGAGCACCGCCGCCTCCGTCCCCGAGCAACGTGGCTGCCTCCCCAGAGCACCACGGGCTCCTCCCCCGAGCGGCGGCTTCCCCTAAGCGGCGCCATTGCCCCGAGCGGCGGCGTCCCCTGAGCGGCGGCTTCTCCCGAGCGGCGGCTTTCCGAGCTCCTCCCGACCACAACCGCCGGCCTCTCCTCCTCCTAGAACCGCAAGGTACTCAATTTTTCTCTCTATAGTATTCAGTCTTCATTGTGTTTGTATGTTCTTGGTATCCCATGATGATTGCGATCTAGGATTAATTAGGTTATCTCATCTCAAAAGTGGCACCTTTCTTGGTTTGTTCTTGTCCCTGTTGAGCTGTAGGAGAGGGTTTCTTCCTTCTAGACTTCTAGGATCTCATGCTCTGTGCTAGTGAATTTGTGATGGAATGTATACAAAAATGGGAGGCAGCTCTCTCCTCTTGCTCTCTCTTAGCATACTGTTCTTCCATAATTAATTGACTTGCTTGTACTTGCGCGGTTAGACTTAAGCCTATCATTAGGAGCACATATTATAATCAGCCTTTGCGCGGTTAGACTTAAGCCTATCATTAGGAGCACATATATAATGCTTGAATGCATCCCTATCCGTGCACGGCTAAAATTGACAAGCGCTTAAACAAAAGCCAAGCTATCACCTTGTACTTTCTATAGTATCTTCTTGGCACGCTTGCCATCACTAACTACTTGGTTTAGTATACTCACACACAACACAAATTCTTGTATGGTCTTCTTCTATGTATGGTAAGTACCGTTACTGATCCTAAACCGTCACAGTTCACCACCTAAACACCTCGCAAGTCTCCGAGATGGCACCAAAACCCTATATAGGCAATGGTCGCTGGACGAGGGACACCGCCCTCGCTCGCTCAAGGTCATATGACTCTGGTCGTCAAGGTCTAAATTGAGTAGCTGCTCGAGTGATTGTCACTCAATCCGCAACTCAATTAGACCTTGACGACCAGGTTACCTTTGCTTAAGTTGGTACATGTTGAATCCCCGTACTCTTCCAAGTAATTAGTTAGTAGAATCTAGAGATTAGGTAGAACTTCTGATAGAACATATCTATGATAATTGAAGTGTTTCCTCCATGTATATGTTTTCATCTGCAAATTGGGTATGTTTCATCCTTATTAGAATGGAGATGAACTCCCGGTCGTCCTCCCCCTACGGTATCACCATCGGGGTCGCCAAGACCATCGACATCGTCAGGAAAAGGCTTCTCGCAAACCAAGGAAGCCATCGGGTCGGCCGAAGGGCAGATGGGTAGTTCAAAGCTTGGATCCGGTGACCGGAGTTCCTGAGCCGGAAGAAACCCGGAAGAAGTGGAGGACGTTATGCGGGGTGGTCGCCCGTTCTAGGGTTAGGATCACCCTCACCGATGGGGTGAGCTGACATGGGAGGAGCGGAGATCCCTGTTTGAGGAAGTGAAGGGCTCCTTCATGTACCCGGAAGAGGTCGAAGCCGAATTTTACCGAGCTACCATATTGACGGCTGGGAAGTGCTGGAGGAATTTTAAGCACAGACTGGTGAGAGACTATCTGAAGCAAGAGAAGTCACCTTGCTAGGCATACCCGGATATCTCCGAAGAAGATTGGGCGGAGTTCTGCGCACTGAAGTCGTCCGAAGAGTTCAGGCAGATAGCCAGAAGGGGCAAGAGCTAGCTAGGAGGAACAAGCACCCGCATTTTCTTAGCACCTTAGGGTACGTCGATGCTAAGAAGAAGTGGGCGAAAGAGGACGAGGAAGCAGAGAAGCATGGTCAGCAGCCGGTGTTCTCGGATTTCAGCGACAGCCGAATCCGGGGACTGGTGCAGGGCGAGGACGAAGGTGGATCCTCGTGGTCAACGCGTCTGGAGAAACCCTGGAGACGAGGAGGTCTATCAGAGGATGGTGGGGCTTAATGAGAAGGCATCTCAAGGCTCGTTTGTGCCAAGTCGGGAGAAAGACATACTCTCCGAGGCCATCGGCACCAGACAGCCGTATGGACGCACCAGGGGTTTCAGTAATCTCGCAACATGGAGTAAAGCCTTCACCGGGGACACGCAGGAGGCACGTCGGTAGAGGAAGCGAGCAAGAGCCGAGCAGATGAAAGCGGAGATACAGTCGTCCCTTGAGGCACAGTTTGAGGAGAGAATGAGGGCGATGGAGGAGAGGCTTTCAGCACAGTACCTGCAGGACAGGGCGCCAGTCGCAATTAGCCCGGGTGCCCGCCACAGTAGCTGCGCCTCGGGTGCCGAGGATTGTTCTCCCATCGACCAGATTGGGGTCCGACAAGGTGCAAGATGTAGATACAGTTCGCTATGACGAACTTCTCGATGGACGCCGCGTACAGTCAGGTCTGGCCATCTGCTCCTGGAACGGTGATGCACGGTGTCCCGTTAACGCCAGGCTCGCGCGAGTGTAGGTCGAGTCAATCAACCAGACCTTCGCTAACTGTCCCTTGCTGAACGCGCGAGAATCTGATGAGATGCAGTTGCTAATTGATGCGGTCGGGTCGTTCGTCCAGTGGCCGAAGAAGGACATAGTCCTGGAATCAGCACCGAGCGCACCGTCCATTCCTCCATGCTCGTCGGATCAAGGGATGCTCAGCTTTTCACCGGTGGTTGCTCGATCTCCGCCGGAGGTTTCGAGGCAGCTCGTCCTTCCTCAGCCACTGCCGAGCCTGCCACATGTTGAGCTTCCACATTGTTCGCTACCCCCTCAACTCTTGGCACTATCACCAGTGGAGAGCTCACGGCCAAGCCGTGTTCCAACGAAGAGTCAAGGGGCCACATCCAAGCTGAAAGTATACAAAGCCAAGAATCTGCTTCAAAACAGGCGGCTGATGTGGAGTATCCTTTAGCGGAGGTAGCTCGCCAGCACGTGGCGGGGACAACCTATGGTTGAAGCGGACGTGAACCTGGGCGTAGCCTGCCAGACGCTTCATGATCATTATCTCGATATGTCGACAGGCCATTCCCAGATACAAGAGTCGACATCATAGTCTACTTCAAGGAGGAACATTTCAAGCATCGCTAAGGGAATATGTTTCCCGTGGATTTCTCGGACATCTTCAACATGATGCACTTCCGTGAGCTGGACGCCAGTCTCATGAGATGCTTCACGCTGTAAGTCCTTACAACACAGCACCTATTTGTTTTATCACCGCTAAATGCCTGCAATGTAAGTCGTTCTTCTCCTGTACTCAGATACATGATTGATCTTAGAGAAAGAAGAAAGCTTAAGAACTCTGTGGGGTTCGGCGACCCACATTTGATCTCGGCCCAATGCATCGCGTCAAATAAGAGCATGGTGCGGGATTACGTCGTGCATTTACTCCATGAGTACTCCGCACGAGATTACATCCAGGTTGCCTATAACATCGAGTAAGCCACATCCTTTGCAAATTCTCATGGTTCGACGGCTAAACATGTAATAACTTCGTATCATATAATCAGGGGCCATTGGATCCTCCTCGTGATCGTGCCGAAGTGGAATAAGGTATGGTACCTTGATTCCATGAGGCGTAGCATTGACTTCCGCAAGCAAGGGTACGTAGACATCATGCGTCTACTCGACGAGTGAGTACCAAAACTTTCTACTTCGTCCATGCCTATTCTTTCTTCTTCACAAAGGAAACGACAGTTCGATGCTAATTGTTTTGAATCACCTAGAGCTTTTGACACATACGTTAAAACATGGAGGGAGGCACAAGGAGGTCAAGAAAGGAGTGGCCGTCGAGTTACGTCATGACTCAAAGTTTAAGGTATTCCGTAATGTCCTTGACTCCTCGAACTAATGCCATCATACTTCTGCCCTCTATACCTAATCGATATTCCTTTTCTAGTGCCGGCAGCAGCCTGAAGGGACCGACGCCTGTGGGTATTACGTGTGTTTCCACATGCTAGCCCTTTGCAGCAACCCAAAGTACGGAGATCTAGCGGTACGAAACCATCGCCACTAACTAATGTCTAATGTTTAATCATGCTATTCGCCCTGAGTGTAAGCCTCATGTTTTCAGGGAGCGGCGCAAACCATGGCAATCAAACAGTTGGAAGATATGGACATGGCCCAGATTCGGTCACACATCGCTAGCTTCCTAAACAACGAGGTCATTAGTCCCCAAGGACGCTTCGGTTCCTCGGAGGCATGCTAGGAACGTAGGATTGTGACTAGTTAGATCATTACTTAGGTTTCTAGTTAGGTCATTATGTACTTCATTGGTTGCAAAGTTGCAAAGTTTATAGTTATCTATCCAACTTGTGGTTTAAAATGACAAGTGCACTTGATGTTTCTAAATGTCTTGTTCATTCTTCCTCTCACTGCAAACGTGTAAGTGGGTTTGACATAACTATAACTTTTTCTTGTGAATATCACTCTTTTACAAATGAGACTTCTTTATCAACAGATATCATGCATGGAGTCATCGGCGAGTGGTTCTATTCATGTGAAGAACTTAAGTGAACAAGTTTTTTGAATTTGATCAATATCTCCGCTGTTAATTGAGTACAGGTCTCAAGTGAACAACTTTTGTAATAATATGCGTATGTATGTGAATGTTTGTAGTTTATGTCTTGTGGTTGATGCGAAATGATTGAAGTGTGCTATATAAATCTGTTGTGTGTGCTGTGATTTGGATATATGTTGTATATGAACTGTTTGCTTTTTCAGGGTGTATAGTAAAGTAGGCAGAATAATGCCTGTCCAAAAACATATCCGAGGCGGTTGGAAATAAAGAATCGCCTCGGATGATCTATCTCAACCGCCTCGGATAAGGACTTATCGGAGGCGGTTACACTTCACCAATCGCCTCGGATAAGGAGATATCGGAGGCGGTTATTTTATCTTCACCGCCTCCAATAAGACATTATTCGAGGCGGTCGGTGGAACTTAACTGCCTCCGATAAGTCCATATCCGAGGCGGTTGGTAAATTTTAACCACCTCTGATAAGGCCTTATCCGAGGCGGTTCAGCCTAGACAACCGCCTCGGATAAGCTCATATCTGAGGCGCTTGCGTGACCGCCTCCGATGCATGCCCCCATATCCGCAACCACTCCGTGGAGGCACTTGCGATAACCGCCTCGGATGTGCTACTTTAACCACCTCGGATATGGATTTCTGTACTAGTGACTTCACACATATCAGTCAGTTAATCAATAGGTCATTACTTAACACATTTCCTCATTACATTAATATTTTTTTAATTGCCTAAAATTTTGGAACAGTAGGTCATTTGCCACGAATGTGAGCTGGGGGGGATCCAAGTTAACAAGCTCCAACACTCTGAAACACAATTTTAATTTCAAGATTTTCCCTAAGTAAAGAATAATGCTATATATCATCATGTTCACTTTATAGTAATCTCATCTAGAACTAAGACCATTTCTCTTAATTTGCGGCGCCCCCCAGCATACAAAGGGAACAAACCTTTGTGGCTCTTAAATCTGTTACCACATGCAGTAGCTCATGATGGTTTTGAGGAACCTGGATCCTAAGATTTGTCAATCATACGACTAGTACTTATTCGTACAAGTCTTCTTACATATATGCATGAAGTTAATGTTACTTGCAATAGGTTGGGGCCAAAATCAATACAACGATGCTCACCAAGGCCAAGCTCATAGATATTCGAGGCTAATTTATGTTCTTCTTTATGAGCCAAGTACTAGACGTCAAGGACGAGTACCATCAACAGTAGCTAGCTAGCTAGGTGATCATGAAATGAAATTTTTCATTGTAATTATGTGGATATTGACAAGTTGATTAGTTGTTCATGTACTTTGTGGATATCGAGATGTTAATTTTTCTTTATAATTGTTATGGTGTTCATATCATTTGAGTTGAATTGTTTACATGTGTGAAATGTGAAAGTGTTATCTGTGAATATAAATGTATCTATTTTGCTTCAATTGTTGTTTTAGAGGGCATGACTCACAAATCCTGGGGCTAGCAAAAAAATAGAAAAATTAATTGTGACTATTAATATCCTAGATGGCTTTGAAACATGAAACCGTCTGTGATATTAATAATAACAAAATAATCTCAGAACTATCCTAGACAGTTCTAATGTACATGTCATCCCAGACGGTTTGAAGATGTGAACCGTCTTGGATGACATGTACATCCTAGATGGTTCATATACGAGAACCATCTGGGATAAGGGCCGGTTCATATACGAGAACCGTTTGGGAAAAGGGTTGATTATCTGTGACATATGTTCCTAGATAGTGGTCGAAATCATCTGGGATGACGATTTTGAGCCGTTTCGGATGATCTCTGGTTCTGTAGTAGTGTATGTCAATATGCCATCGCAAACTTTGAGAAATTACATGTCATTATGGACGACAGTACTACCATCTTCCATTGTCCTCCACCCATCCGATTTTCTTCTTTGATTCTGGTAAGTTATGCCTTTTCTTGTTTTTCTCAAATACACAAAATCCGCCAAAAGAACCATTAGCTTTCCACCCCTTATTATCCTCCCCTTGCCCTCTCCCTCCTCGAGTCGTTCCCAGAGTGCCTTGTCCTGGCCATTTTGTTGTGCTGGCTCTGCGTTAAACAACTTTGGAACACGACGACAGACACCCTCATCGGAGATGGTTTAAAAACATCATCTCAAATGGTTTTTTTCAACCGTCTTGGATTATGTGTCACAGATATGAAGCTTGTATCTGAGACGGTTTTCAAATCATTTGGGATAGCCGAGTATCCGAGATAGTTGATTTCAAAGAACCGTCTGGGATTGGTTTTCTACAATTACAAAAATGCACCGGAGACCGCGGGAAGGGCATGCGACTATTTCTGGAGCTAGCCTCATGACCGGCCACTCACTTCCCATTGCACCCCCTCGTAGACACCTCCTCCTCTCCACCACAATGTTCATGCCTCCCGCTGCTGCCGGTGGCAATGTTGTCCTAGAGCCCTCTGGTGGCATGTGGTATGACAGAGTGGTGGCACTCGATGGAACAATTCGGCAATTGGAGTTGTGGAAAATGGTGTCCTAGCTAGTGTGGCGGAACTCCTACAGCTCCTTGGAATCAAGCCAAGGCTTGAAACAGACCTTGGCCTCATACACCTTTTTCCACCTGGCTTTCAACCGCCTTGGCCTCAACGACCCACACGAACTCCAACAACAACAACACTAGCATACTGCAATCTGCACCAGCGCACAAACAAACCCTCAAATATCAAAACTCCAATCTTATCAATTAGTGTTAGTTCATCACAGTTGCAAAAAAGCATACCACCGTCCGAGGAGGGCGAAAAGATAAGAGGAAACAAATCCCATCACTTGTGCAAGTCGATGGCCAAGAGTCGAGGCCGTCGATCTCGGGTTGTTGGTGGCGGTGGGGCTCTAGAGATGGAGATGACAATGATGAAAATGGAGAACATTGGAGCATGGTGATGATAACCTCCTTCGATGATCTTCGATGATTTATGGTGGAATATGGTGGAATCCCTTAGAGAAGATGGATGCCCCCACTCAAAGTGAGAGGAAGAGCGCACGTACTCTATTCCTCTCAAGTCTCTGTATATCCATTTCTCCTCCCATATGCTTGCACCATCACGAAAAGGGATATAAGAAAAACCGCTATCAAAGCGCACCCCCGGACGAGACGCAGGTGGGTCAAGCGGCCTAGGGGACAGCCCAGCTTGCCACCTCCCCCTACCGTCTAGAGCCCATAGGGCTCCTCTGGTGGTGGCCTATTAGCTGATGTCTCGTTTCAACATTCCTTGTCTAAAAATGTAGGTTTGGGTATGATTCGTCACGTAAAAATGTACTTTATTGATAATTTAATTATTTCCAGACCGAACGCAAATTTCTGGGTACAATACAAACTTTATATTCAATCAAAATTATATGAAGTTACTATTAATATAACAAAAAAGTAATAAATAAACTCTAAGCAAAATGCATGCATCAAGCTCCCCCAAGCTTAGAAGTTTGTTTGTCCTCAAGCAAAGCAAAGCTTGATGAACATGATCCTCATGTTTATAAAGTGATAGTCGATAATAGAAATGAGGGCATTGAAGCTATGCAGTACAATGAATCAAAAGTCTATTAGTTGACAAGCTTCATAAATGTTAATTGTTGAGAGGACATTAGCTAATATACAAGTTTAAAAATCAAATCTTTGCATCAAAAGTCTAACAATTGAGCTCCACCTAGTGTTCTTTATCATTCAAGCTTGTGAAAGGAACAATTCAACTGAACAATAACATGGGAACTTGTAATATTCAAGGTAAGATCTCTCAACTTTCATCTCTCTTCCTACTCATAAGTTGCTCATGTTTTTTGGTGGATCTTCGTTTGGCAAACATGACATAGTAGATCATAAAGGTCAATAAATGTCCAACATGTGCAAGAAGTTTATCTCACCCCGGGCATTTAGACATAATAATGGAGAAGGTAGGACTCACTCAAGAAAAAGTAAAGGCTCATGCAATGCAAATTGACTCCAAGGCACTAGGGATGTTGTCGGCTTGGATGTTACATGAGGAGTTGGGATTTGCCACAACATGCACATGAATAAGTAAATGATACAATGAAGACAAGGAGACTATGGAGCAATAAACATCCCACAACTATAAAGAATATGAGCTATAAAGTAAGCTCTACATGATGAATATGTGGAAAAATAAAAGCTAGTTACTACATTCGCCTAATGAAATCATCTCGCTAATATGAAAAAACTATAGAGCTCAATGAAAGAAATATGACACCTTTCTTATTCTACTTCCTATTACTACTTTTATTCAATTTTTATTTTTCTTTTCCTTATTTTCTTCCTTTCTTTTCTCTTTTTTGCTTCTTTTTTGTTTTTTCTTTCTTCTTCTCCTATTTGTTCCCTATAAAGCATGAGAAAGTGCTATTTACAAGGAATAAAAGTGTATGTAAAAAATGAATGTGAGGTATAAAGGATGGCGACTAAATGCATGAACTAAAAATATAATGCTCCAAAAGATGTAAACATAAATGCATAAATTTGCAAGGCATGAATCCACTACTTTGGAATAGCGTGATGAATTGCTATGAATAAGTTAGGTATAGTGGACTCACTAGAAACTAGGCATTTACAGGAGCTTCCCTTTGTTTTTCTTTTGCGCGAATCTTAGTTTTTTATTGGCCATTGCTTTTTTCTTTTCTTTTTTCTCTTTTCTTAGAAACTCCCACATGCTAGCAAAGATAGTAGCCGGCTTCAAAGACAAATTGACAAAGAGGACAATAAACTAAACAATGTTTCGCCACATCTCACAAAGATATAAATTTCATTAATAGGTTGAAAATGTACTTCTAGTAATTGCAAACTTTAGTCATGCTCTCTTTAGAGTAATTTCAGCTAGGTATTAAATTAAAAATAATGACCGGACAATGCGCACAAGCTAGACAAAATGAACAAATAACAATGAAAGATAAACATCATGTATTAACTAAGGCCTCTTCTTTAATTAAGAAAATTTAAGCAATGTCTAGATAGGATAACTCAAGAAACATAGACTAACATAAAACATTCAATGCTAGAAGTATATATGACTTCCACAATAAAGGATATGAGTCTTTTCATGCTCTAGGTGACTCGAAGTCAAATAATGCAACTAATAAAAACAAATTTCAGAATAGCAATGCAAGGCATGCAAAGTACAAAATAAAAATTATAAAGTAAACATGTAATGCAAGAAAGATGAGGCACACCTCTCCCAAGCTTGTAACAAGCTAGGATAGTGGCGTTGTACCAATAGTAAGATGATTTTTAGTCTTCATCATCCCTCCTCCAAGGGGCGGCGATTTCGGTGTTGGTGTAGCGAGTCTTGGTGACTCGAAGCTCACAACCTTCTCCAATCATCCTACTTCCGGCGGCAATCTTCTTGAACCTGCATTCATACCAATAAATTTTATTTTGTAAGTCCCAAATTTTTGCTTCGTTGTCATCCACCCATTCGTAAAGCTTCTGGAGTAAGCTGCCTTGATAATCGACCATCTTCTTCATCTCTTCAACCTTATTTGCAAGCCTGGGATGAATAAGCCAATTGGCATTCACACCTCTTGACAGCACATCGATGCACTCACTTGTCAAAGCTTCAACTTCCCTCAATCTTTTCTGAAGACTTCCCTCTTTCTCTTTAGGCATCATGGTCTCTATGACAAGATTGCCGTGCTCCCGCACCAACTCACAACATGGCGTCATCACCCCCAACATGTAGGGATTGCATGGCTTGATGGATGAAGCACCGGTAGGGTTGTTGTTGACATTGACAGTCTCCTCCCGCTTCTTGTTCTCCATGGAATCCTTCTTACCCTCTTGACTTGACTTGAGGAAGACATCACTTGTTGTTGGTGAAGTTTCTCCCCAAGTAGATGACAGCTACGACAGTGGAAACCCTAATCCTGGCAGCAAAAGCAAGAAACAAATAAAGAAGTCATGATACAAGAGTTAGTCGGCCAAGGGGTATATATAAAATGAAATAATAGAACACACTACCTCAGAAAATACTTCTGCTACATCACCATCACTGACGGGCACTAGGAGGCCCGTCGCTGATTAGAGTAAACAATGACGGGCAAGATCGGGCCCGTCAGTAATTGTGATACAGCACGCGAGCTAGTAAACTTCTACTAACGAGCCCAATACACGCCCGTTAGTAGAAGTAGGAAGGGTGGAGGAACTTGGCATCTCCACTGACATCAGCCTTCACTGACGGGCTCTCATCACGTGCCCGTCAGTGACTATAGGATTTTCACTGACGGGTAAATCTACGCCAATCAGTGGAAGGTTGATCCAGGAATGTCTTCGAGGGCGTACTTATCACTGACGGTCGGTTTTGTTGTGTCCGTCAGTGATAATACTGCACTTATAAAAATAGGGGAGGCGCCCGCAGCTGATCGTTGAGCTCGCGCGCCTCACACGGTCAGCTGCAAGCTCCGGCGATTTAGGCTGCTCTCCCCCTCCTCCCCCTTCTCCTCTTGGCCTCCTCCCCCTCCTCCCCTCCTCCCCCTTGGCCTCCTCCCCTTCCTCCCCCTCCTCTCTCCCTTTTTCTTCTAGGTATACTACAATCTAAATCTAGATCTCTCTCAATCCTCTCCCTCCTCCTCTCCACCCCTTTTTCCCTCTCTTTCCCCCTCCCCTCCTCCCTCTCTCCCTCCTCCTCCTAGATATACAATCTAGATCTAGATTTCTTTTAACCCTCCCTCCTCCTCTTCACCCATTTTCCCCTCTCTTTCCTCCTATCCTCTCTCCTTACCCTATTCGGAAGGCTCTCAAGTCCGCTCCTTGATGGCACTAGCGAGTTCTCTTTGGTACGATGTAATACATGAAAGAAGAGAATTAATTTTGTGATTGTTTTGTTAATTTGGATTATAATCAATTAGTTTGTTGTTGTGGGGATCGATGGATCGAAGTTGGATGTACGGCAAAAAGGGCAACACGGAGTTTCATCGATACTTTGAATGGGTTTCTAGATGTGGCCGAGGAAGATAGGGAGAAAAGGGGTGCGAACAAGATGTGTTGTTCGTGTTGTGGATGCAAGAACACGATAATGTTCAGGGAGAAAGGCATGTTGCAGCTACACTTGTTGACTCGAGGTTTCATGAAAGGTTATACACATTGGACAAGTCATGGTGAGGAGGCGGAGATTTTATCTAGTCATGAATGTTTAGAAGAAGAGGACGTACATGAATACGCAGTAGAAGATGAAGACCATATTTCTGAATGTAGGGATGACTTGACGGGAGAGGTGGGGGAACAATTTGGCTGAAATATTGAGGGATAGTCACATGGCGGACCAGGTGGTCCAAGACCCCGAGGATGAAAGAGAGGTTGCAAAGTTTGCGAAACTATGGAAGTCTCGACAAAACCACTGTATCGTAGCTGCGATCCTGAGCACACACGTCTATCAGTCACACTATAACTTCTAAGGATCAAGGCAGCCCACAACTGTCTAGACGCAAGCTTCGATGAGACACTGGCTTACCTTGCAACGGTTTTTCCAAAGGAGAACGTGTTGCCTATGAGCACCGGGAAAGCCAAGAAGGTGGTCTACCCCCTTGGATTGGATGTAGAGACTCCATGCTTGTCGGAACGACTGCATTATTTATCGCAAAGAGTATAGAGAGCTGCACAAATGTCTGGTGTGCAACACATCTCGATATAAGTGGGGCAGAAACCAAGACAATGATGAGGACGAGGTGACGAGTGGTGCCCCTGCAAAGGTTGTACGGTACCTTCCAGTCCTCCCCCGTCTGAAGCGTTTATTCGGTAACAAGAAGGAGGCAAAGCTAATGCGTTGGCATGAAGAGGGGCAAAGAAAGGACGGGGTGTTGAGACACCCAGCTGATGCTTGTCAGTGGAGGGCAATCGACAATCCTTCCATCCCAAGAGGAGGAGCAACCCAAGACGGACTCACCGCCCCGTGAAAGGCGCTCCAAGCATCACCATGACCCGAAGGCAGCAGGAAAGAAGGTCTTATCTCCAAGCATGCTCAATGCCGCAGTGGGCGAAGCATTGACGGGAGGCAAGAGGGCCTCCTCTCCAGAGCCAGAGAGGAAAAGAAAAAGGGCACACAAACGGGGGTGGCACCGCTGCGAAGGAGGTAAGCAAGGAAAGCAAGAAAAAAGCCTTATCCTTCCAGACATCTGCCGAAACTGTTAAGAAGCCTCGACGAGTAGTGTACGAGGCAGGTGAGCCCTTGCTCCCAGATAATGAGGTGCAGAGGTTGCCCGCACAGATGAAACTTCTCCATGACACAATCATGATGAGGTCATGGAATCGGGATGATTATGAGCTACACTTTAAGGTCGAGGTGCCAAAAGATTACAGTTCCTTCCTGGACAGACAGCATGACACCTTCGACATAAATTTTGAAGATATCTTTAATTTGTTCAACCTCTTCCGGCTCGACACGATGCTCGTCAGGCTGTGGGTGCTTCACCAAGCCCAAGAGTATAAGTGTCTGCCCAACTGCGCTTTTGGAATAATGGATCCGGTGGTCATGGATGCACTAGTACAGAAATCCATATCCGAGGCGGTTGAAATAGCACATCCGAGGCGGTTATAGCAGCCGCCTCCATGGAGTGGTTGCAGATATGGGAGCATGCATCGGAGGCGGTTATGCATCTGCCTCGGATTAGACTTATCCGAGGCGGTTGAAACGTGGCAACCACCACGGATAAGGAGTAATCGGAGGCGGTTACATTTTATTAACCGCCTCGGATAAGTAGTTATCCGAGGCGCTCAGAATAACTTAACCGCCTCGGATAACTCCTTATCCGAGGCAGTGAAGATAGCTTAACCGCCTCCATTAGAAGATATCCGAGGCGGTTGTTAAGTTGTAACCGCCTCGGATATGTTTTTAAACAGGCATTATTTTGCCTGATTTACTAGCCTCCCTGAAAAAGCAAACAGTTCATACGAATTTTCTATAGCACAGCACGTATACAACAGATTTATATAGCACACTATTCAATCATTCATTCTCACATCAATCACAAGACATAAACTTCAAACATTCATATACATACACATATAAGTAATATTACAAAACTTGTTCATTGTGACATATACTCAATTCACAGTAATGATATTGATCAAATTGAAAAAAGTAAACATCTCTTAAGTTCTTCACATGAATAGAACCACTTGCCGCAGCCTCCGTACACGATATCTGTTGATAAAAAAGTCTCATTTGTTAAATAGTGACATTCATAAGAAGAAGATAGAATTATTTGACACCCATATATACGCTAGCACTGAGAGAAAAAGTAAATGACATTTACAAACTCCAAGTGCACTTATCATTGGAGACCACAAGTTCGAAAGATAACTACAAAGTTTGAAGCTTTCGAACTAGAAACCTAACTAATAACCTAACTAGAAACCTAAGTAATGATCTAACTAATCACAATCCTAAGTTCCTAGCTTGCCGCCGAGATACTGAAGCGTCCTTGGGCACTAATGACCTCGTTATTTAGGAAGCTAGCGATGTGTGACTGGATCTGGGCCATGTCCATGTCTTCTAACTATTTGATTGCCATGATTTTCGCCCCTTCCTGCAAACATGAAGCTTACGCTCAGGGCGAATAGCATGATTAAACACTAGACATTAGTAGTGGCGATGGTTTCATACCGCTAGATCACCGTACTTTGGGTTGCTGCAAAGGGCTAGCATGTGGAAACACACGTAATACCCACAGACGTCGGACCCTTCGGGTTGTTGCCGGCACTACAAAAGGGATATCGATTAGGTATAGAGGGCAGAAGTATGACGGCATTAGTTCGAGGAGTCAAGGACATTACGAAATACCTTAAACTTGGAGTCATGGCGTAACTCGACGGCCACTCCCTCCTTGTGTCTCCCTCCTTCTTGAACATACGTGCCGAACGCTCTACGTTCGCCCCTTCCGTAAAACCTCTCTTGAAGATGTGGTACTCAATATGATGGAGCTCAAAAATCCTTACGTTACCACAGTCTACGCATGGACAATATGTGTCAGCTCTACCCTCTCTCAACATGTCCGCCTCGGCAGCTGCCATAAATGCTCTCACTCCATCTCTGTACGCCTCTGTGTTGCGAGCTCCATACATCCACGATCAATCCATCTAAGCTATGCATATGGAAAGTTCAAATTTTAGTTAAAAATATGAAGTGCATCGACTTCGTGACATGAGTTCAACATTTCTTCAATTACTAATTAACCTAACTGAATTCTAAAAATAATATCACTAACCTAACTAATTAATATAATTAACTAACCATACTAATTGACTAATATAACTAACCTATATATACGTGTCGACTCTCTTCAATTACTAACTAACCAAAGTACCATTTTTTGCATATAAAAATTAAGCCACAAAAATTAAGCCATCATTCTTTGCCTTTTCCATTTAGCCACAAAATTCCTCCAAAATTTGCATATCTTAACTCATAATTGCTACGCATTCGAACATACAATAATGAATCAAATATCCCCATAAATCTAAATGTGATCATATAATTCAATATTCTCAATGTCCAAGAAACAAAGCAATATCATAAAATTATTGGATAAATGATTCAAAAACTAAATACTAACCTTTGCTAATCAACAAGGAAGTATTATCTCCAACTACTCTTCCAAATGTAGCTTCTCCACCGAAAAATCGCCAGCAAATCGTTCAAAAAATCGCCAGCATATCGCCACATTTAAGACATGGTCGTATGTCTGCTCGCGCAGCACAATTAATACTGTAAACCATATTGGAGGCGGTTAAATCCAAACAAGCGCCTCGGATATCAATTATATGGAGGCGGTTATATATCATCAATCGCCTCTCATATGTGCTGACTTATCCGAGGCGGTTAGGCGGTCAGAAATAAGAAACCGCCTCGGATAACATTGGAGGCGGTTAATTATTTCTAACCGCCTCGGACGAGGTCGTTATCCGAGGCGGTTGCTCCCGAGCTCGTTATCGGAAGCGAGTTTTTCATACTAACCGCTTCCGACATGTGTTATTTGTGGCGCTTTTACTTAATCGCCTCGGATAAGGCGCCTCGTATAGACCATTCTGTACTAGTGATGACTACTATGTACGAGAAGTGAAGCCGGTCCTAATAAATTTCCTCACTGAGTCATTGATATACCATAAGGACAAGGACTACGTACTCATGCCCTACAACCCCCCGTAAGTTACTTAATACCGTCCCTAGTTTGTTTTTCTTAAGCACATATCCCCGTTTGTTTATATTCATTCGTTACCTTTTACGCAGTGACCACTGGATCCTCATTGTCATCCACAAGCCTTCCAGAATGATATACTATTTTGATTCCCAAAGACGTGCAAAGTGGGACTACTCAGGAATGAAGAAAGTTCTGGAAGCCGCCTTTTGGGAATACAACTTGCGAGGGGGAGGAGCAGAAAGCAAGAGCAAGAAGCTGATCCACAAATTCAACTTCCCTTGCAGGCAATAGCCGGAAGGTAGCGCGACATGTGGGTACTACGTCTGCGCTCACATAGATGCGTTCGTCATATCCCACAACCCGCAATGGAGCCAGGATCAATTCAATAAGTTCATACACGACCTGGCCGACGATAAGTACGACTGGAGGAAGGACTTTGCCCGCATCCAGAAGACCTTCACGTACGTTATCAATAACGAAGTCATTCGGCCAAGCGGTGATTTCTACGCGGGACTCCAATTACCCGCTTACCGCCGCACTGGAAGTACTAGCCAAGCATCATAGACGTAGAGTAGGGCTAGTGAGAATAAACATTGTTAAATTCATTTGTTTGTCGTTTTAATTCATTGTAAATTAGCTTGAATGTACTTAATATTTGTGATATTAATTGCTATATATGCTTAATATTTTGATACTAATTGCTATATTCAGATATGAATACTAATTGCTTCATATTGTCTATTTAAAAAAAATGTATGAAAATAGTTTCACTGACGGGCAACTTCCATGTAGCCGTCAGAGGAAACATATACCGCTGACGGGGTGGACGTTTACCGCCTGTCAGTGAAAGTCCCCTCAGGCTGCCACCCGTGCAGCACTGGTAGGCTCATCACTGACGGGTAAGATACACCCGTCAGTGAAACATATATTTTTTCTGACGGGCCCTCCGCCCGTCAGTGGAAGTAGAATTTCACTGACAGGAGGTTACTGATGGGCTCCAAACCCGTGAGCGATTGCCATTTTGTGCCCGTCAGTGCTGCTGTCTACTGAGGTTGTGACATAACAAAGTCGGGAACGAAACGGTAGCAGAGTCAAAGCCGTGGTTGGCCCAGGTGGGCTAAGGGAGCAGTAGGCTTGGCGGCCTCCCCCTACTGCTTGGAGGCTCCAAGCGTCGGCTGGTTGCCACCTTTTGCTTGACATACTTTCCATTATTCAAAATACTCCATAAAAATTTCAAGTCCAAAACAGAGATGGAAGATCCTCGGCCTTATGAACCAAATTTTACTTACTGGCAACAGTTTTTTAAATATGCAGAACATTCTTGGATAGTACAGATATTGATAAATTCCAACTCTTCCATAGGTGGGCTATTTGCATGACAATGTTTAAGACATTTTCCATCGACCAAGTGAGGTATATCGTCAGCTCCCATAATTTTTATGGCACCGGAACGATAAACTTCAAGAATTTCATATGGTCCTTCCCATTTTGATTGTAATTTCCCCGTAGAAAACTTAAAATGAGAATTGAAAATAACACTTTTTCTCCAAGTTTAAATTTGCTATTTTCAATTATTTTATCATGCCATCTTTTAATTTTCTATCTAAAGATTCTAGAATTTTCATAAGCCTCATGGTTTAATTCATCAAAAGCATTAATATCAAGGATACGTTTCTTACCTTCCTCCTTGAAATCAAGGTTCAACTCCTTGAACCAATAAGCCTTATGTTCTAATTAAATAGGAAGATGACAAGCTTTACCATAAACCATTTTTATAAGGAATCATGCCCAAAGTTTTGTAAGCAGTTCTATAAGCCCATATATCATCATTCAAACTTTTGGCCCAATTTGTTTTGCTATCATTAACAGTCTTTTGCAAAATTAACTTAAGCTCTCTAATAGCTAGTTCTACTTGACCACTAGACTGAGGACGATAAGGTGATGCAACCCTTTGATTAACATCATACTTGATAAGCAAATTCTAAAAAAGAATCAACAACTATGAAAATATGGGTGTGACCTCTCAAAGGAACAAATGGCCCTAAGAAATCAAAATCCCGAAAAAAAAATGTTCAATGACTAATGAATAATTCATAGGAATTTCTTGTCGCTTACATGAATTTCCAATCAATTGACATTCATGACAAGATGTGACGTACCTTCGTGCATCTTCGAATAATATTGGCCAATAAAAACCAGATTGTAATACCTAGCAGCAATTCTATCATCAGCATGATCTCCTCCATAAAGACTCAAATGGCATGATCGGAGGATCGCTTCTTGTTCATGTTCAGCAACACATCTTCTAATAATATCATCGGGTCCCTTTCCATAAAGGAATGGATCATCCTAGAAATAAAAGCATAGATCATATTTTTTTCCTCTTCTACTGATAGGTTAGTCTAGGTGGTAAATATTTTGTAACATTATAATTAGCATGATCAGCAAACATGGTACTTGACTTTTAGTTGCAGCTAGTTGCTCATCAGGAAAAGCATCATTAATAGGAACATGATTATCTTGTATGTTCTCTAATCTAGATAAATAATCAGCTACTAAGTTGTCTTCACCTTTCATATCTTTAATTTCTGAATCAAAATCTTGAAGTAAAAGAATCTATCTAATCATTCTAGGCTTAGCATCCCTTTTAGTTCAAAATACTTAAGTGCTTGGTGATCAGTGTGAATTAAAACTTTAGAACATATGATACAAGATCTAAATTTATCACAAGCAAAGAAAACAACAAGTAACTCTTTCTTGGTTGTAGCATAATTCTTGTGAGCATTATTCAAGATTTTGCTAGCATAATACATAGAATTTAATTTCATATCGACTCTTTGGCCTAATATAACATCGACAACATAATCATTAGGATCACACATAATTTCAAAAGGTAAATTCCAATCAGGTGATTGAATAATAGGTGCTAAAATTCAAGACTTTTTGAGAGATTCAAAAGCATATTTGTAATCATCAATGAAAGCAAAAGGAATATCTCTCTGTAATAAATTGGTTAAAGATTTGGAAATTTTAGAAAAGTCCTTGATAAACCTTCTGTAGAATCCAGCATGTCATAGGAAACTTCTAGAACCTCTCACATCAGGTGGATATGTCATTCTTTCCATAGCCTCAATTTTTGGTTTATTGACTTCTCTTCCTCTACTCAAAATTATGTGTCCAAGAACAATGCCTTCATTTACCATAAAGTGACATTTCTCCCAATTCAACATATATCCTCACATATTTGCAAAACTTTGTTAAGATTGTACAAACAATTATCAAGTGAAGTTCCATAAACAGAAAACTCATTCATAAAATCATCCATAACTTTTTCCACAGTCTGCAAAAATACAATGTTGAAAAGTAGCAAGCAGGTGCATTACATAAACCAAAAGGCATTCTTTTATAAGAATAAGTAGCATAAGGAGGACTTTTCTCCTGATCATCAGGATGAACAACAATTTGAGAGAACCCAGAGTAACAATCTAAATAACAAAAATGGGTATGTTTAGTTAGTCTTTCTAACACCTGATAAATAAAAGGCAAAGGATAATGATCTTTTCCAGTGACTAGATTTAATGTCATATAATCAATGCCTATCCTATATCTAGTAACAATTCTTTGGGAAATAAAGTCATTGTTTTCTTTAGGCACAATAGTCATACCACCTTTCTTAGAAAAAAAATGAACATGACTCACCAATTTACTATCAGATATTGGATATATATAATACCGGCTTGAAGGAGTCGAATTCCCTCTTTCTTACCACATCCTTCATTTTTTTGATTTGAGATTCCACAACGGGTTTTGCTTGATCTTATATATAGATGCATCCACAAAGAAGGATCAATCCCCTTGAGATCATCATGTGCATATCCAGTAGTAGGACGGTGTGCTCTTAAGATAGATAATAATTTTTCTTCCTCTTCACCTGTAAGATTAGCACTAATAATAATAGGATTTGTATTCTTCTTATCTAAATAAGCATACCTCAATGTGTCAGGTAAATGTTTTAATTCAAATTTAGGTGCTCCTTCAAGAAGAAATCCCAAATCTTTTTCTATTATACCATTTCTTCCCTTCAGAATTGGAGCACACTTATCTCTTCCTCTCCCATTAATTTTCTTGAGTCTGGCTGACTCATGCGACTGATTCCCATAACCATCAATGGTTGGAGTTGTGCTACCTCATGGCATGCCCCCCTTGCACCAGAGAAGACAATAGGCAAACAAGATATTAGTATCTCCAAGTGATGCGGACATCGCCATGGACAACACTCTCTCAAGCTATTCAAATCCAAGCGACACATGTGTTGGATCATATGTTGCCAAGACATGGCATGAAAAGGTGAATCCTCTCCTTTACACGTGTCCATCTAATCCTACCAAGAATGGCATGCTACTTTATGTCCCTATGTTTTGCATTCTTAGGTCTGGAGATCCTAGTGACGTGAGGGCAAGGGAGGAAGCTGTCGCTGCAAAGGAGCAAAGGAGCAACGGGACTGAAGAAGAGACTCCAAGCGCCAAGCCCCTAAGCTCCAAGCCGAGTCCCAGCCGGACCGCTACCTCGGACCCTCCGGACGTGCACTGAAAGTGAAGACCCGGACTGTCCGGCTGAGGCCCGGACCCTCCGGATTTGAGCCGGACCTCAACCCGGACCCTCCGGGTGAGTATCCGGATCCTCTCTAGAAATGCCGGATCTCAACCCGGACACTCCGGCTGAGTGTCCGGATCTTCTCTGGACAGGCCCGGACCTCCACCCGGACACTCCGGATGAGTGTCCGGATCGCTTCTGGAAACCCCGGACACCAGCCCGGACCATCCGGCCACCCGAACCCTCCGGCCTCCATCCGGACCCTCCGGATTCTGCCTGCGAGCAGTAAAACGGGCTGCGGCCCATGTATCCAAGGTGGTCGGGGTTAGACTATAAATACTCGTACCCGAATGCTAATTAGGGTTAGACTTGATGTATTAACTAAAGTAGAGCTTTCCTCCTAATCTAGGGTTTCATCCCTCTAGATTTGGAGTTCCACCTTAGGCCTTTCTTTCCTTTTGGATTGAACGGATCGGCGTGTGCCTCTGAGTGGTAAACGTGGCATTCAATTGAGAGGTTTGTTGAAATGGTTCCTAGTCTCCAAAGGCTTTCCCATTGGGGTTTGTTGTTTGGGTGGGTTTTCCAATTAGGCTTGCCTAGTTATCTTGTCCAAATCGTGAAGATCGGGAGCCCTCCGTATCACCAAGTCTTGTGGCTGTCGAGGAGGAACTAGGTCTGAGAGGGAGAGATAGCGTTGATGCCAACGAGTGTGCTAGCTTGCTTTAGATAGCACTCCAGTGATAGGATCATCAGTATTGCTCGAACCTTGTGGAGATTTGAGGAACAACAATGATAGAACGACATTTTTGTCCAGAGTGCACAAAATAAATATTGTAGTTGCATAATTTGGATTTCTCATATTTAGTAGTGGCGTATATACAGTATCCAACTTTGTGTTATGAACATCTTGTTGATGCCAACAGCTATGATATGAGGGTGTTGTCTTGTCCCGAAGAGCCTCCTCCAAGGAGGCTAAAGCAAGTGTGGTCAAGGAAGATGCGTTTCAGTAATTGAAATCTTGCATAGATGATGTCATTCACACCATAAACATATCACAACATTTTGCAATTAAAATGGGGCCGCTATTCTAGATCTAGTATGGGAAGAACCATACATAACAACATTCTAGATGATGGCTAGAGATCCTCCCAAGTAGATAGGAAGCTCTAAATTCATGATTTACATCACCTCCACTAGATGAAAGAAGAAAAAAGGATGTGAGCAAGGGAGGAACTCATTTTACAGGCGCCAGAAGAGAAAAGCTGAAGCCTAGGTGCAATAGATGGTGGCATAGATGAGGTAGGTCCTAAACTATACACAATAAAGAAATGTTGACAAAGTGCACAAGAGGAAGGTAGTTGTGACCCTCTCCTTCTCGCTGTAATCCCCGAAAGTGAAAGGAAACAGTGAGTACGTTGAATCTTTTTTTAGATAATGGATAAGCTTTATTGCTTTATGGCCTCTGTATCATTGATATACACAACCAAAGATCATGAACAGAGTTATAAAAAGTGTGCCATCTAGCACCAAAAGATAGTAAAAAGATTACATAGGCTAGCAAAGATACACCATCTCAAGCGCTAAATAACCTATTATGTGACCGCCACCAATGTTGGGACATAAATTCCCTAGCAATCGTGTCCAACCACCAATCACGCGTAGCCAGTGCCTCCTTGCCTCCAGCCGCTACAGCATAGACCAGGCCCACAAACAATTAGTACATGCAAAGGATTTGAGAAAATTTGTTATCAAACACCACATCGTTGAGACATAGCCAGATCGACCACAAAACCACACTAACTCCAACAAGGATATGGGCACGCAAAGCTCCTCCAAGACTTGTCAATCAATTCCAAACAAATTAGTCATGCTACAAGGCGGTGGAAGGTTGAAGCTAAGTATATTGGTCGCCGTGCGAAACAGGCGATTTGTAATCGGAGAAGAGATGTGTATTATCATACTCCACAAAAAAGTAGCAATTCTTACTGCCTTTCCAATTCCTTTTAACCAAGTCATCCTTAGTACACACCACCTCCCGATGAAGATAGCACATAAATGTTTTTATCTTCAGTAGATGTTTCAAACACCATAGCCTTAATTTCCATAAGCGCAGGTTATTACTAGGGAACTATGGTCGCATGAGAGCATTATACATGGACGATACGGTAAAATACCCATCGGAGTGTACATTCCACTTATAGACGTCACTGTCTAGACTCAAGGAGACTCCAATTACCACTAAACTAACTTATTCCATGGGTCAAGAATCGGCCCCACAATAGCCCTGCAAAATGAGACATTCAGCAAAACAATGCTCCACACATTAGCCACCGTGGCATGTTTTCTGCAGGCAATATCGTACAATATCAAAAATGGGAATTCTTTGGTTTGCCAGTCACCTGTGGAAGTGGTTTTCTCCTTGGATACTTGTTCCTAAAGTGATCTTGCCAAAAACCATTCTCGTTAAGAAACTTAAAAAGACAATTATTTAGTAAGTATATGTTCTTAACCTCAAGGTCCCGAATGTCCATACCTCCTTGATCTTTTCGTTGGCATAGGATATTCCATTTAGCAAGTCTGTACTTTCATTTATGACTCATTTTGCTAGAAATATCTGGAATGATATTATCTAGTCTCTTTTGGAGCCCCTTAGGTATCTCAAAGGACATCATAAACATATAAAAACTAATAAGCACAAAATTTATGAGGACAAGTTTGCCACTATTGGACAGGTTCTTTCCCTTCCAACTATTTAATCTCTTCACGAATCTATCTTCAACTCCTTTCCAATCACTATTACGTAGACATCTATAGTGGATTGGAATCCCAAGATAACAAAAAGGACAGGAACACACATTACAACCAAACAACTGGGTACTGAGCTCCTCATCCTTCATTGCCTTGTCAAAGCAATAAATTTCACTCTTGTGAAAGTTAATCTTCAGGCTTGACAATTGCTTGAACATGTAGAACAAAAATTGTGAAGTTTTTTCATGTTCAATATCATCGGTTCATGAAGATGATGGTATCATCCGCGTACTAAAGTTTGGACAATCCATCATCCACCAAGTGTGGGACCACACCATGAATTTGTCCATTATCCTTGGCTCTTGCCAAAATGATAAACAATATATCCACTAAATATTAAACAAGATTGATGACATAGGGTCACCCTGTTAGAGCCCTTTGCGTGTCTAAAAATAATGACCTAAGTCATCATTCACTTTGACCCCAACACTTCCCCTGAACAATGTGTTCAATGATTTGACACCACTTGGGGGAAAAGCCTTTCATTTCTGAGATCTACTGTAGAAAAGGCCACTTGACCTTGTCATAAGCCTTCTCAAAATAAATTTTGAACACCACCCCATCCAATTTGTTCTAATGCATTTCATGGATAGTTTTGTGAAGAATCTTGATCCCCCTCCCCGCATGATGTACCTACTAGAAATTAAAGCCATATGTGCATGATGGAGTTAGCAACAACGGAGATCCTATTTGTACCAAGTTTTGTAAAGCTGAAAGGATCTAGTGAACCAGCTGGGGGGTGAGTAGAAGATTATCAAAATTTTACCAAAATTTTACCCCAATATTACTTTCTACACAAGTATCTATAATACTAAGCAGCCCTAAGCAAAACCAAGCATACTAGTATTCAATACAAGCTAAAGAACAAAAGTAAGGCACAAGTATGAGAGCTAGAAGGCACTGTTGAGGAAGCTTGATCCAACGATCGAAGCCAGCATGGAATCATGCTCTTCTCTCAAGAAGCTTGCCGATGTGAAGCTTCCCTTCTCTTGTGGCAGCTCTTCACCTTACAGTACGCAAGCTTCAAACCCTCACAAACTTCTTGGGGCTCTTCAAATCTCCTTGAAGGCTCCCAAACGACTCTTGGCCATCTAGGAGATGCCAATCTCCAAGAATAATAAGCTACGATTGATTTGATTTGGAGATGAACTCTTGCTTCATGCATAATTATGGCTCAATCTCTATCTCTTGAAGATTTCCTCACAAAGAATGAGGCTTTGGCTTGAGGAACGAACACTCAAGAGAGCAGAGGGATGGATGAGCAAAGGGTTAGGTGTGCAAATAGGCTTGGAGTATATATAACCAACCCCTCAAAAACTAGCCATTAGTGGAAAAGCGGGAATTGTAAGAGCTTTCGAGATAGAACTCAAAGGTGCTGACATTTCAAAGCAATGACTACTTTGGTTGTCCAGAAATAGATCTCTGAACTTTTGACAAGAACTCGGATGTTCCGACTTTCAGAGAAAAGTGGGCAAAAGAAAATGTCGGTGGTTCCGACATTGAACCTAGACCCTCCAAGAACATGAAGAACCTCAAAGAGGTGAAGACAGAACCGATTGCCGGAGGTTTCAACATGGCACTCAGAGACATAACACATTCTGGGAGGTTCCAACATTTTGACTCGGACATTCCGACATGGCACTCAGAGATAGAACACATTCTGGGAGGTTCCAACATTTTGACTCGAACATTCCGAGATTTTGAAGTCCAGAATTAATTCTCAGAGGTTTCGGGAAATTTTTAGCACCTCCGACTTTCAAAGCACAAGGACTTAGGCGTTTACATAAATGGAACTCACAGGTTCCAAATTTTTTTGGATGTTCTGACATCTAGAAAAACATATAGGAAGGGTAACTCTGAGGATCTGAGTTTCCTAACTCTTCATACATAATTAAAATCTAGAGGTTTCAGCACCAAGCCAGAGGTTTCGACATTTCCATAAAGTATGAGTATGAAGAGTTTTCAAAGGCCCCTTTGGATTTGGAAATTGATTCCTAGCAAAGTATTAGCATGCAAGGTACTCTCACCAGCTTCTAGATTTCAACCCCCTTAATACTACGGCTTTCCCTAAACTCAATATGATTCCTTGAACCACAAAAAGAGCTAGAAAATTATCCTTTATTTGAGCCATCTTTTCTTATAACTATTTAGGGGTCGCCAACACTGATTTTACCAGTGCTTTTGGGACTAAACACCTAATCACGTCCCTTAATAATTTTATCATTAATCATCAAACCCACTTAGGGGGGCCAAGATACACTTTCAATCTCCCCATTTTTGGTGATTGATGAAAACTCAATTAAAGCTTCAATTTTAGATATAAAGAGAATTTTTTTGGGTCCTATGATATACAATGAGCTCCTCCTAGAGATGTGCATTATTTGAATTTGTGTTTGAATGCAATGCACATATTTAAGTGAAAGTGTGAAGAGCACCCCTGTATCTTAGAATCTAGAATTTGCATTTGAATGGAAATGCACATATTTAGGTGAAATTGTGAAGAGATCCCCCTATATCTTAGGATCCGTTGGCGTGCATATGGTACAAATTAGCATATGAGGAAAATAACTATGCTTGACGAGGTGATCATGGAATAAGCATGGCATGGCATATGAAAATTATGATAAGAAGCACACAACCATGTCAAATGTACCAAAAGATAAACAACCATGTCATTGAAGATTAGACTTTACAAGACATACAAGAATCATTGAATAAGAGCCAAGTCTTGTAACTCAAGCACACCTAACTATCCAAACTCCTAAAAGAGAATTCTAATTCTCTCCCCCTTTGGCATCAAGACACCAAAAAAAAAGAAGAGGAAAGAATGCTAAAAAAATAGAGTTCTAAACTATCAAACCCTGCCTGGTCGACAAAGAAGGTCCCGAAGCAGCAACAGTTGGAATAGCGGTTGTCGTGGTAGGTGGAGTCAGTGTAGCCATATGTGCTATCGTGATGGCCAAGGTAGAGGGTGGAGCAGGTTGTGCAGCCTTAGGTGGTCCTTGAGGTGACAAAATGGCAGTGTCACAAAGTGGAGAACAATCTCCTCAAGGTGAACTGGGTGAATCAGAAGGAAACGGTGAAGAGATATGCGTTGCCATGTCCGGTGCAAACTCTGAACCCTCCTCGAATAGCTCCTAGTCATTGAAGATTTTCTCACGCATGTGGCGCTGATTGTGGATGACTTTCTTTTGATGAAGCTTCAACTTCTTGATCTCAGCCTTGAGATATGCAATCCACTTGTTTTGCTGGTGGAGGTGATGAGTGATAGCCTTGATGCCTCCCTTGATCTCTATAAGAGGGTTACCCAGATTGGGATCCTCGTCAAGCATCTTCTTCATGTGGGCATCATCTCTAGCTTGTCGATGCTTCCACTCCGTGACGTTGTCCGTATCATTCTCCTCCTCTTCTTCTTCACTATCCTCTTCTTGTGCTACTGTCTTTCTTCTCTTTGATATTCTGACATCCTCAGCAACCTTTCTCATCCCTTTTTCTTGAGTGGTGGGGGCAGCCTTCATTTTTCAGGCTTGTAATCATTGTGCTTGACTTCACAATGGAATTCCTTGTCTACCAGCTTGTTGATCCAGGTCTAAATGTAGGGAGCAAAGGGTAACGAACGAGTGTGGTCCGCACTTGCAGTCCTCATGAACTGAAAGATATAGTCTGAGATGAGGAAATCTTTCCCTTCAACCATGTACATGAGGTATTGCTCATTGCTTCTGATAAAGCTAGCATCTCCAACCTTCGGAGCAATGGTTTACCTGAACATCTTGTTGAGAGTCTTGGCAATGAAGGTCATCTTCTTGGCCTACCCTAGGGTGAAAGCTGTCTTAGGCTCATATTGGGTCTCAAGCTTGTTGATCTCAAGAGCCTTGCCCGACTCATTTGTAGCTAGGATTTCTAATTCATCCCTCTCAAGATCAAGTGCCTCAGCAAACTCATTGAAGGAGCAGTTATAGGGACGACCATAGGTCCTCCAATGCATAACCGTTGATGGCGATTTTCTCTTCACAAAGAGGGTAGCATAGAACTACATAATGATATCCTCATCCCAATCTTGTCTCAGACCCATTTTTGCCAATCAACCCTCACTCTTGGCAAACTTCAAGCACATTCTGGAAGCAAGTGTGGTGCCTAAGGTACCAAAATTCATGTACTGTTGAGGAATCACAGTTTCCTTCTGGTGATGGATGACTGACTCATAGCCCATCTTTGGAGAAGTTCATGTAATCTTTAGCCACTCGAGGAGTCTTGCCTTCCTTAGGGAGATGGACTAGAGCAAGAGCAACTTTTCTGGTAGCATCCTCGGCTACCTCAGGATCCATGGCCATCCTTGGCTTCCTCACTACTGGTACCTACTGAGAAAGAGGCCTGGAAGGAAGATTTCCTCTTATAGCTTGAGCAAGCTTCTTGGCAAGTGCAGCCTTCTTGGTTTGAGGCTGAGAGGATGATCCTACTTGAGTTTGTGCTCCCCTCTCCAAATTTCTGTGAGGTGGAGGAGGTGATGACGACTTTGCCGCTACGGTGGTCTTGGTTGTTGCTGTTGCCTTTGCCTTTGTGACAACTACAGCCTCAGCTTCAGCTTTCTTCTTCATTTCTCTAGCCTCTCTAGTTAGTCATGCCTTACGAGACTTGGGAGACAAAGTTGGTTCTTCTTCATCATCATCATTGTCATCGACATTAGAAGCAGGGGGCAACGAGCGATGATCTTGTGAGCCCTTTGGGCCTTGGAGGGAATCTTGATGCTGTTGAGAGCCTCTATTGACTTCAAAGGAAGTTCTTTCTCTCCCACTCTGGGATATGACAACCCAAGGGGAAACTCGCTCCTGCCTCACATATTTGTCTCTCTTTGGGGATGGGTCACTCATCATTGGTGAGGGAGGCAAACTAACATCGGAATCGTCTTTGCTCTGACAACTCTTGGAACTCATCTTATCCTATGAATTAGAGAGATGAGAGCATAAGATAAGTACACATGTGATCTTAGATGAAAAAGATTTGATTTGAAAACATTTTGTTGGAAGAGGACATAAGAAACTCAAGTTCTCAAGGAATCTCGAAAGTTCCAGGATCAAAGTCAGAAGTTCTGAAAACTACATCTAGACACATTTCTCAAAGAACCCAGAAATCCCGAGTTGCGCTTCTGTTAAGACACAATGCGATGTTGGAAGCTCTAGGAGAATCTCGGATTTTCCAAGGTCCAAAAATATGATTCTAGTAAAGATTTATCTCAGAGGTTCTGACTTTTGTCTATTCAGTGAACAGAGCAAAAGTAGAAACTTCTGAGTACTCTTGAAATCTAGGCTTCATAAGTCTAACTGCAGAAGGAACTGGATCTAAAATTTCATGGTTTTCTATGGGAATTAGGTCGAATGTAATGTGAAATGACTTTAGAAGATGAGGATTACCCGTGGGAAGGACGCGTGATGCAAGAATTTTCTCGGGAGGTCCCAGGTTCAGTAGTGCCCTAAGTCAGCAACGATAGACGGAGCAGAAGCCCGATGTTGACGGTGAAGACTGAAGGCAGACACGACGAGTCGTATGAGGTCACGGTGAAGTCTGACAGCAAAGCAGAGAGGCTTAAGAAAATTAGCGGCGCAGGACTCCGGTAAAGATGCAGCAGCAAAGATCGCAAAGAGGTTAGAATTTGGTTGATATGTTGACTTGGGTACTTAAAAAGATAGTTTGCAGGAAAAACTCGGAGGTTCCAAGAATTGTCAGAGGTTCGTGGAAGCTCAAAGAACCACATGAAAAACTTGGAGGTCCTGATTTTGAATAGAGTGCAAATCTCAGAAGTTTCGGGAACACGTACTGGAGTTAAGCATAAAAATCATTGAAGCTCCCGGAAAATTCAGAGACTCCAAAAACACTAAGTGGCAAGACAATGAAGATTCTCGGAAGTTCCAGAAGCTCCGAGAAAAGTCCAAGTTTCAAGTTTCATAACAAAAGCTCACATGTGTAGATTTGAATGAATTTTCAAGGTAAGTTAAGATAGAGCAAGTTTAGAGGGGTTCCTTATGGGTTCCTTCGACATCTAACTGGAGAGCAACTAAGAAATCAAGGCAACAATTTGGATGAGAACTGAACATGATCAACTCAAAGTCTTGGCAAAAATAGAGCAAAATGGCTAAAAAAATTCACCAGAAATTTGAGAAGCCAAATAAGAGCAAAAGCACCAAAGATGGTAATTTCGGCAGTGTTTCCACCATGTATGAACTCATTTTTGAACTAGGAACAATATACATTAGAGTATAAGATCCCAAGACTCAAAGGTTCACATTTTTGTATATTGGTCACCCTAAGGATAATAAATGCACAAAAATATTGATTTGTTCACAACTTATGGGATGTATTTACTCATTGAGAGAACAATACCAACCTTAATTTGTTCACACATGTTAAGCTCCAAAAATCAAACAAAGCAATCAAGAAAATATGCAAAGCTTCAAACAAAATTTCGAGAGTCTAAGATATTTAACTCATTCCTCAAGTCACAAAGTCTATGGTCATCTAGGTGCTTGGTGAAGATATCCACTAATGTTTTGATTGAGCTTTCGTTATCACACAAAAGACACTTCTTTCAAATCAACTCTACAGTCCCTCAAAGTTTGCCTCACCCAAAGCAATTGTGCGCAATAATTACCCATGGAAATGTACTCTGCTTCATCGGTGGATAGGGCTACGGAGTTTTATTTATTGGATGACCACGACACTAAGGATCTACCAAAGAATTGGCATGCGCTAGTGGTGCTCTTCCTATCTACCTTGCATTGCAACCCACATAATCTGAATCCAAATATCCAATAAGATCAAAACTAGAACCCTTGGGATACCTCAAACCTAGGTTGGGTGTATGGATTAGATATCTCAAGATTCTCTTGATAGCCACAAGGTGGCACCTTTAGGAGTGGCTTGAAACTGTGTGCACATGCAAACATTTAGCATGATATCAAGCCTAGATGTAGAAACATAGACCATAGAAATGATCTTGGATCGATATACCTTTTGATCCACAGGTTTACCTTCCACATTGAGGTTGAGGTGGCCGTTGTTTGTATGGGGTTGTGAATAGGCTTGGCTTTCTTCATGTCAAACCGCTTGAGCATGTCCTTGATGTACTTGCCTTGACTTATGAAGGTTCCTTCCTTGAGTTGCTTGAATTGAATTCCAATGAAGAATTTCAACTCACCCATCATGGACATTTCAAATTTATCGGCCATCACTTTGCTAAAGTCTTCACTAAATGCATTGTTAGTAGACCCAAAAATAATATCATCGACATAAATTTGACAAACTAGTCACCACCTATGAATTTGGAAAAGAGCGTTGAGCCAGTTTTCCTGATTTAGAAGCCCTTCTTGAGTAGAAACTCCTTAAGGCACTCATACCATGCTCTACGAGTTTGTTTGAGTCCATATAATGCTTATGAAGCTTATGCATGTGGTGAGGGTATTTAGGGTCTTCAAACCTGGGAGGTTGCTCAACATAGAAAAGTTTAGAAATTTTACCATTCAAGAAGGCACACTTGACGTCTATTTGATAAAGCCTAATGTCATGGTGAGAAGAAAAAGCATGCAAGGTATGTATAGCTCTAATCAAGCAACGGGAGCATAGGTTTCACCAAAGTCTAAACTTTCGACTTGGGTGTAACCTTGGACAACTAACCGTGCCTTTTTTCTCACCACTTGAACATCTTTGTCTTGTTTGCTGCAAAACACCCACTTGGTGCTGATCACATTTTGGCTTGGTCTTTTCACTAGTGTTCACACTTAGTTGTGCTTGAAGTTTTTTAGCTCTTCATACATCAGGTTTATCTAATCCAGATCCTCCAATGCATGTTCTACCTTAGTGGGCTCTAAGGAAGAGAGAAACGAGTAATGTTCACAAAAATTTGCAATACAGGATCTAGTTTGAGTGCCTTTACACATCTCACCAAGGATTTGATCTACACGATGATCCCTTTGCAAACTTCTATAGATCCTCAGATGATCTGGTTGGTTTTGTTGTTGGACCTGAGGTGGTACTTGCATTTGGACTTGAGGTTGAGCTCCACCATCTTGTAATTGGATTGCCTCCACACTTCGAGTCTCATCCTGTGTTGATTTGGGAGGCTACACTTGAGTTAATGATGTGCTCTCCTTGACCTTAGTTGGTCTCATCTCTACAAGTGACATGTTTTTTATGACATTTTCTAAATCATCTCCATTATCTACATCAAATTGCACGTCACATGTTTCTTCAATAATACGTGAGGTATTGTTGAGACATTATATGCACACAAATTTGATGCATATCCAAGGAAAAATCATTCATCACACACTTTGGGGAAAATTTATAGATGTTGCTTCTTGTTAAGGATGTAGCACTTGCTCTCAAAGACGCGGAGTAGGAAATATTTGTCTTGTTCCCTAAGATGAGCTCGTATGGCGTCTTCTTCAAGAGTCGATGAAGGTACAAGTGGTTGATGACAAGGTATGCCGTGTTGATGGCCATCGCCCAAAAATGGTATAGGGTATGGTACTCATAAAACATTGTCCTTGCCATCTCAACGAGCATGCAGTTCTTTCTCTCTACCACACCATTTTGTTGCGGTGTATAGATGGAGGAGAACTCATGCCTGACACCTTTTTATCATGAAACTCTTCTACTTTGGTGTTCTTTAATTCAGTTCCATTATCACTTCTCATGTTCATGATCTTTAGTTTGAATTCATTTTGGGCTCTTCTTGCAAACTTCTTGAAGACTTTACATGCCTTCCCCTTGTTATGCAAAAATAACACCCAAATGTAGCAAGAGAAGCTATCAACAATAATGAAACAAGGTTGAATAGGTCAATGTGAAGGAGCTCAAGTGGCCTTGTTGTTGTCTTGACATTCTTGACAAGTTGTGCTCCACCAACTTATTTTCTAGCTTGGCATGCACTACAAAGGCGATCCTTGTCAAATGTCACATTCTTGACGCCAAGTATGTGATCACCCTTGCGTAACTTATCGAGGTTCCTCATTCCCACATGAGCTAGCCTCATATGCCATAGCCAACCTAAAGAAGAATTTGCCAACAAGCATGTTTGCATACAAGATTTGTTAGAATAAAATCAACCAAATAGAAGAAAAAGCCTTAGAATACTAAAGAACGACCATCACTCTTAGTCACAAAGACACCATGCTTAGTGAAGTTGCACTCTAGATCAAGATCACATAATTCAAGTACGAAAAGAAATTGTAGTTCATGGACTTCACAAGCAATACATTGGATATTGATAGGTCATTTGAGAGCAATATTACCTAATCCCATTACCTTTCCTTAGTATTATCACAAAAAATGATGTTCTCATGGCATGATCATCTACATTTTTCAAATGATGTGAACATATCCTTTCCTCCGGTCAAGAGCCTTGGGCACCCAAATAGCATTGTTCCTAACATGACCACCATTCCTAGGACCAATATACTTAGCTTGGACCTTACCATCCTTACATTTCCTAAGTAAATAGGAAGCATCAAAATGTCCAAGAAAGTTATAATGGCCCCTTTTCGTCTCATGACCCTCAAACATGAAAGTTTGCACTTGCTTCTCCTTTTCTTATACAAACTTAGTCTTGGGGTATATATGAGGTGTCCATGATTTCCCATTGTCATTGAACCTTGAGGTGAAGTCGAGTCCTTTGTGGTGGAACTTCTATTTTGGTAGCTCAAAATCTCCTTTAGGGACTTACTACCCTTGTAGCACTTGAGCAACCCATGTTCAAATTGCGCTTTCAACCTAGCATTCTCAATCAACAATATTGCCTCACAAATAGTAGAATTATAAGCACTAGCAATATCAATATAGATAATAGTGGGTGAGTCCTTAGGTAAAGAAGAACATTTAGGACATGGCAATTCTACACCCACTTGAGGCAAGGTGATTCCTTGTCAAGAAGCGAGAGATGTTTGCCCTTGAGAATGTCATGAGGGATCCTAAGAGTCTCATAATCTTATTTCTTCTTGATGTGCTCAAGACTAAGACTTTCATGAGCACTCCTAAGATCCTCATGAGACTCCTCAAGTCTACGATGAGAGCTCCTTGTACTTATGAGTTAAGTCCTCATTCTTCTTTTTCTCCTTCACAAGCAATGCCTTCTACTTCAAGAATAGCAATTAGCATATCATAACTAGGCATGCTCTTTTCATCAAGATCATCAAGTAAATCATCATCACTATCATCATAGGTGGATGATTTAGAGTTTGGTACTACAATTGACCCTTTTTCCATGAGACACGGAGGAGTCTCATCATCATATGTGTGATCAAAGAGGGACCTGGTAGGTCTTGAGCTTTCCATAGCAAGAGCGGCAACTCCATCATCATCATCGTCGGAGGTGGATTTAGATCAAGAGTAGTTTGAATCCCACTTTTGGCCAATGTGGGCTTGAGCCTTGTAGTGGTTCTTCTTCAAGAACTTGTTCATTCCATATCGCTCCTCTTCTTGTACCGCTTCTCATTTTCCTTCTTCTTGTCCTTGTTTGGATAATCAGCGAAGTGACCCATCTTGGCACACTCAAAACATGCCCACTTGGTGGATTTCTTCTTGGTGTCCTTTGAGTACTTGTTGCTTCTTCCTTAGCCGAGGAACTTGCTACCACCATTCTTCTCGAAATCTTGCATAATTTTCTCACCAGAAGGGCAATGTCTTGAGCTTCAAGTCCTTCATCTTCATCATCATTGCTTAAGTCATTTTCTATGATGCGCTTGGCCTTCAAAGGGAAATTCCTCTTGCCATTTGAGTTTGATGACATGAGCTCTTCCTTGTCTTGCATTGCCAACTCGTGGGTGATGATTCTCGAAGGACCTCAGTTGGGGTGAGCTTCTTGAAGTTGTTTCTCTTACAGATGAGCATCACCAAGTACTCATACTTGGGTAAGAGAGCACCCAGCATCTTCCGCACCACGAAGTGGTCAGCATCTTGGTGCTCCCAAGACCCTTAAGCTCATTCATAATGTGATTGAGGCGCGTGTACATGGCATCATGCTCTCATTCTCCAACATCATGTGTCAGTCGAGTTTGCTTATCAAGATATCAAGCTTTGACTCTTTGATGAATGAAGTCACCTCATGGATATCCTCATGTGTGTTCCAAATATCTTGAGCATCATCAAGTGTGCTCACACAATTGAACTCATCTAGGCTCAATGCATTAAATATGGTATTGGTTGCTTGTGTATTGGGGTGAATGTTCTTGTAGTCAGCGTCAGTGAGCTTGTCTAGATTGATCACCACAAAACCATGTAGCACAACACGTCATATGCTTGGGCTAATAGTAGATAGATGCATTCTTTATCTTGTGTTTCCAACTAGCATAGTTTGAACTAGCAAATAAGGACCCCTACCCATATGCATCCCCTCACTAGTCGACATCCTATCTCTATATGCGATGAAACCTAATCAATTGAGAGCACGAGGCCCTGATTTCAATTGAAAGGGTCTAGGGAATCGACTAGAGGGGGGTAAATAAGATATTATCAAAATTTATCCCAAAATTACTTTCTACTCAAGTATCTTTATAACACTAAGCTGCCCTTACCAAAACCTAGCATACTAGTGATCAACACAAGATAAGAGCAAAAGTAAGGCAAAAGTATGAGAACTAGAAGGCAAAACATTAAGTAAACTAGTAGTAGGTATGAGAACAAAACAAGTATAAAGATGTGCAACGAGATGATCACACGAGAGACACAAAGATTTGTTGTGGAAGTTCAAGCCGTTGGTGAGGCACTACGTCTTTGTTGAGGAAACTTGATCTTATGATTGAGATCGGCACCGAATCGTGCTCTTCCCTAAAGAAGCTTGCTGATGCGAAGCTTCCCTTCTCTTGTGGCAGCTCTTCAACTTGCGGTAGGCGAGCTCCAAACTCTCAGAAACTACTTATGGCTCTTCACAAACTCCTTTGAAGGCTACCAAGCAAATCATGGTCCTCTAGGAGACGCTAATCTCCAAGAGTAACAGGTTGTGATTGATTTGCCTCGGAAACGAACTCTTGCTTGGTGCTCACTTATGGCTCAATCTCTCCCTCTCAAAGATTTCCTCTCAAAGAATGAAGCTTTGGCTTGAAGAACAGCCTGAGAACACTCAGGAGAGCAGAGGAATGGATGGGAAAAGAGTTAACCATGCAAAGAGGCTTGTGGTATATATAGCCAACCCCTCAAAAACTAGCCGTTAGTGCAAAAGCGGGGATTCTCGGAGCTTCTAAGATGGAACCTAGTACATTTCAAAGCAATGGTTACTTTAGCTATCCAGAAATAGATCTAAGAACTTTCACCAAGAACTCTAAAGTTTCAAATTTCAGAGCACAACAAACTGATGCAAATTTTGGTGGTTTCGAATTTGAACCCAAAACCTCTAGGAATTTGAAGAAGCTCAAAGAGGTGAAGACATTACTGATCCTCGGAGGTTCTGACATGGCACTCGGAGCTTCTGAGGTTTCAAAGGACCTCAACTAATGATAGACATAACGCATTTTTGGAGGTTCCGATATTTTGACTCGGACATTCCGAGATTACAAAGAATATTCTCAAAGGTTCCGCGAAATTTTCAATAGCTCCAACTTTCAAGCAGAAGGACTTAGGCATTTATAGAAACGAAACTCAGAGGTTCTGAGAAATTCTCAGATGTTCCAACATCTAGAAAAATAGGCAGAAAGAGAAACTCAGAGGGTCCGAGTTCCTTGACTCTTCACACAAAAGTGAAATCTGGAGGTTCTGACACCAAGTCAAAGGTTTCGACATTTCTAGAAAGTGTGAGTATGAATAGTTTTCAAAGGCCTCTTTGGATTTGCAAATTGATCCCTAGCTGAGTATTAGCAACATACTCTTACCAGCTTACTGATTTCAACCGTCTTAATATTACGGCTTTCCCTAAACTCAATGTGATTCCTTGACCCACAAAAGAGCTAGAAAATTATCCTTAATCATTGTTTCTTCGAGCCGTCTTTCGTTAGAACTTTTTAGGGGTCACCAACACTGATTTTACCATTGCTTTTGGGACTAAACACATGATCACACTTGATGCACATGTTACACCCTTAATCATTTTATCATTAATAATCAAAACCCACTTAGGGGGACAAGATTCACTTTCAAAAGATCTTAAAGTTGACATTGAGCAGAAAAATTGGCCTATATTGCTGAATTTGGATGGTGTCCTCTTTCTTTGGCAAAAGAGTGATGATGCCAAAATTGAGACTAGAAAGAGGTAATAGCCCATTGTGGAAGTCAATGAATAGTGCCATCAAATCAGCCTTAATCACCTCCCAGAACACTTGATAAAACTCAGGGAGGAAACCATCCGAGATGGGAGCTTTATTATGTCCCATCTGGAAACAACATCCTTTACTTCTTCTTTCATGAATATCCAAATAAGGACCTCATTCTCCTCATCGGACACCTAAGGAATATCATCTTGCATGGTCTCGTTCATTGATACATGACTTACCTAGTGGGGTCCAAATAGGTTTCGATAATAATCCAAATGTACTGTTTTAGGTGCAGAGCACCACTGATAACTCCTTCATCTTGCTCTAACTGAAATATACATTGCTTCCTATGCTTTCCATTAGCAACCAGATAGAAGTAACGTGTATTATCGTCCCCTTTGAGCAGGTGCATGACCTTGGCACGTTGATACATTTCAACTCCTCCTCTCATAGAAGTTTAGCCAGTTAGTCATTTGACTGTCTTTTCATCTCTATCTTAGAGAAAGACAATCCCCCTCTTCAACTTTCTTTTCTAGATCCAATAATCTAGATCAAGCGCTGCTTTTCCTACCCCCACTCATATTCTGAGCCCAACCCCTCAAGTGTTGTCTCAAAGAATAGATCTAATTTTTTCACTTTTCCATGGACAATCCACCACGCTTTTCCTTCTTCCACACTTTGGTAACCATCTTTGTAAAGCCATCGCGAGTTAACTAACTCAGGTCAAAATGGAGCAATAGTTGATTGCCCTGACGATTGGCCACACCAATGTTAAGTAGTCGAGGGTTATGGTCGGAGAGAAATTGCTCAAGCACACGTGGCATGATGAAGGGAAACTTTTATTCCCAGTTCGTACTCATGATGATTCTGTCTAACTTTTCAAAAGTCAAATTCACCAACAAATTAGCCCACATAGATTTTCGACCAGAGAGAGCAATTTCCCTTAAATCCAACCCATCAATTACGTCATTTAAAAGGATAGGCCACCTAGCCTCAAATTTATCATTACTCTTTTCCTTCGATCGCCTGATAATGTTGAAATCACCTCCTATCAAAATAGGGAGGGACTCATTACTACAGGTCCAAAACAGTTGTGGTAAAAAGAATTCCTTAAATTATGGCTGCATAGTCCCATAGACCGCAACAAGATCCACTAGAACTTATTGCATTGATTTTGAGGTGGAACTTCACATGGAAATGCCCCTCGTCAATGGAGAGAATCTCAAAAACCACTTGATTGACACCCATCAAGATGCCACCCGACCTTCCCTAGGTGGCACCAATGCCATTGGTAGTCTAATCCACCAGCCAAGTGTTGTAGGTGAGCTAGGGTAAAATTATTTTTCACTGTCTCCAGAATGGCCAAGAAATCCAATAGATGTTCTTGCACCATTAATGCAATGTGTTTATGTTTAACCAAGTCACCTAGACCTCTGCCATCCAAAAGACACCTTTATTTTTATTAATCACGGATTTAGTATGTTGAGTTCAACCCTTTGGTTAAACTACCTTGGTCATCTTTCTAGAAAGACACTTTAGTGAAGCCATCTTGCTCGCCTTTTTGGCAAAATGCACCTTATTTTTGCATGACTTCAGTTGGCATGCCAACTAAGCATTCGCGTCATCATTGACCTCCTCCATAAGATCACCACATAAGATGCTTACGGAGGAGTCATCCAAGTCATCAAGTTCCTCTTCTTCCAAAGGAACATCCTCATAAGGTAATTTATTATGCTTAGGCAGTCGCAGCACCATATGACTAGATTCTAGAGATTTAATGGTGTTAATAGAATAGCTAATCTCATCAGCAATGGAACCCAGAAGAATCGATTGCACTATGGGTGTCCCGATCATTTGATGAGAAGCACACGATTGATTTGGTGGAGATGATTTTGACGATTCAACTTGACAACTGGTCATTAGACCCAATCAAAGAACACAAAGTTGCAATGTAACAAATTCTTAAGTAAACAAAACCTGATGAATCTAGAAGCAACCAGAGGGTATTTATATATGGAAAAATACCCTTGGACTAAATTTGACTCAAACTAACCTAAGTCGGTTTGGTTGGTTTAAACCAGCCATATGAGCGGTTTGACTGGCTCCTAGGCGGTCTGACTAGCCCTGGGTGATGGCTTAAACTGGCCAGGCCTTTTTGTTGGCAGCTGACGACTCGAACGGCTCTACAGTTGGTCTAATTCTTTGTTCTTTCTGGCACATGATCGAAGCTTTAATTCGTCTTCAAATAGGTTTCTTGTGTCTTCATCTTCATGCTATCATGGGGGCTTCAAGGTCTTTAAGTCATCACTTGATATTCCCTCCTCATGCAGCCTTGAATTGCATCTTCTTTTGATCTTGATGCCTCTCTTGATCCTCTTGATATGAACATCCTCAGAAAATGGAGTGGTGAAAGTAGTGGTAGTTGTGGTTGTATCAATGCGGGTTTTATCAATGGAGGTCGTGTCTTCATCATCCCTTTTCCTTGAAAACAAAGCCGTCCTTGGCTTAGGTTAACCTGAAAAACAACTAACAAAGAAAACAACATGTGCACCGCATATGTGCTCTTTGTAGTGGATTTGGTGTCATTAGCACATCGAAAGCAATATATCATTGAAGTGGGTAAAAAAATGCTCAAACAGCTAGTAAACAACCAATATTGCAATTATAAGTGAAGCATGGAATAATATAATAAGAGTAGCATCCCACCATAGACGCTTAAATTTTAATTTTCAACATCCCACCACAGACGCTTAAATTTTAACAACATCCTAGCAACAACATGATAAAAAAAAATTAAACAGCTAGCTATTTTGCACAATTTTAGCACTTATATTGGAGGTCATATCAAAATGAACAAACATGTGCATATCATTATATCGTAAATCAGCAATCATATCATGTATGCCATGTTATGAAGCATCTAAAATAAATAATAACAGATCGGCCATGTCACGCAGTACATCTCAACTATAAATTTTAGAATTAACAACACATATATTATTACTTTGTGCATCCAAAAGAGTAGTCAAATCACTTGTATCACACAATGCACAAAAATCATCAACTAGATCATTAATTTGATCACACAATATAGAGCAAGGTGATGTACCAGTAGGTATAACCAAATCAGCAAATAATGGTGTACTATAATTGCATGACATATCCATAAGCTGATGACAATCAGCCAAATCAACAGTATCAGATTTATAAGCAAGCAAACATGCTCCTTCCAATTTTATTGCATTAGTATGTGTTGGTTCAATTTAGACTTATTCTTAGGTAGTGCAAACTCACTAGGTACAATCTGATTTTCACTCCTAGAGAGCTCCTAACTTTTAACTCTAGAAAGATCATCTTTCATAACTTGTTCAGCAATCATGGGGGATAACCAACCTTCTTTCCTTTATGCACAAGATAGTATTTATTATTTCTACCATGATGAACAGAATTTCTGTCATGGTCTACCAAGTAACAAAGTACATGCTTGCATAGGCACAACATCCCAATCAACAAAATCAGCATACGTGTCAATACCAAAATGTACTCTCATCGTTCACGTTAACTTAAGCTTGCCACTATTGTTGAACCATTGAGTATAGTAAGGATGGGGGTGTGGCCTGGTGGTGATGGCGAGTTTCTGCACCATATATGTGCTTGCTAAATTATTGCAACGTCCCCTTTCAATGATGATGTGAACAGTACTCTCTTTAACAACCCCTATTGTATGGAGCAGATTATGCCACTGATTTTTTCGGCACGGCTCATTTTCACACTAAGCAAGCTCATATACTTGTCAGTATCATCCGCTCTCATTAACTCCAAGTCTTAATCAGAGTCAGGGGCACCTTGTTCTTGTACAATAATTAAGCATAAGTTTCTTCATCAAAGTCACTAGTGGAAACATGTTCCCCATCATCAAATGATCATCACATGCTGAGTTGGACACTCGTGTTGCATGTGACCATAGCGCTTGCAGCGGTGACATTGTGTATCCCTCATTCTCCCCGTGGATGTATTGGAAGAAAATGAACTTGTTGCTGGGGCAGCCGGTGTACTCTTTGAAGCTAGAGGTGCACTCTTTGCCGAACTGAGGTAGAGGGACTTGTCTTGTTAAAGAAGGAGGCCAGGGCAGCGGCATGTGCGGACGAGGCAGCGGGTGTGCGACCTACACAAAAATTAGTTCTTATCCTCGACTGGCGATCTTGTAGTTCACATTCAGCTTTGCAAGCATAATGGAATAATCAAGTAATAAAATTATACTCCTGTCCAAAATGCTCTAAATTTCATGATTTAATCCACCAAAGAACCTAGCCATCATAGCCTCATTATCCTTAACTAAAGAGTAGTGAATTAATCCAATTTGCAATTCATGACGATAATCTTCTACAGAATTAATGCCTTGTTTTAAACATTGTAGTTTATTAAGAAATTTACGTCGACAATTGATCAACTGTAAGTATAGGGATGTCGTTCTTTCACAGGGACCAGATTACCAGCAATTAACAAGTTCTTGCAGCTAAACCAAGTAAAGGTAGCAAGGTTCTAAGTACTAAAATCTTCTTTGTTCTAAAACAGAGCAACCAATACACACGCTATATTTTCCAGGGTTCAAGATCAGATAAGCAAACACGGAAGAATGGGATAGAAGTTTACTGTAAATAAAATGACAGGATGCACATTAACACAAGTTCACAAGCATACATCTAAGAATGGGATAGCAGCATAGTTTCTAGAATGGGACAGATCCTAAGTGTAGAACAAACACTGAAATTGACATGAACAGTTCTATATTTTTGGGAATTTTCTCACACGCAAACAAAGGCACAGCACAGATCTTAACAAAAGAAGAGGTTTACCACTGAATACTAAACAAGATCTACCTTTCCAACCACAACAAGATAAATAATTAACTCAGGAAACGAAAGATTCAAGGTTTCTCAAACAAGTCTGCAACCAGCTGCAGGAGTACTAGAGTTTCAGCATCAAAAGTGAATGTAGAGCAAGATTACCGCAAGAATCAAGAATGGGAGAGATTGTAGTCAAACTCCTTCACCAATTACTCAAACTGAAGAGGAAGAAGAATTGTTGTCGTATCTTCTACAGTCGTAGCTTGGAGGTAAGGAAGCAGAGGAGAAGAATGGGAAAGAGTTAAGATGTTGCAGATCTTCCGTGAGGTGTTGATGTCGTGGTCGAAGATCAACGTTGATTTGGATGATTCATCTATCCTCCCAGCGGCTTCTCCTCCTCCATCCTCCTCCCTCTTCCTCCTTTTCTCCATCTGGAGCCTCCTCCCAAAGATAAGAGGATGGCAAGGCCTGCGTGAGTCCCTTGGGTAGGTAAGCTTTTTTTTACTCTTATCCTTAGATTTTTGTCCTTCCTTCACAAGTTGGTCCTTGCCTCAATTGACGTTCTTTTGTTTTTATCCTTTTCCTCACAGAAACCATCGCCATCAAGTCCCCGGTCAGAACAATACGAGCTTTGAAGCAAAATTTTGGTGCCTTGGCACACCATTCCTGCAATTGAGAAGCCCGGCTGTAAAGTAGCTTATATATAGTATTTTCATATATTTGCACTTGTCAGTTGAATGAATGATCAATAAAGCTCCAAGTTTGTGCCAAAAAAATGATTCAAAACATGCTTCCAAATGCTGTAAATATGATGCACATCAACAATAAGGAGGAACAAATCTAGCACGCATAACATCTTTCAAAGCAGCCCAAGTGGTGGGTACATTATCAGCATATAATCTACAATGTGCACTCCACCAAATAGAAGCAAAACCAGTAAATTCACAAACAGCAACCCTAACTCAGTGATCCTCAGGATAATTATGACATGCAAATTTATATTTTACCTCTAATTCCCAAGTAAGATAAGCATCGAGATGATGATAACCCTCGAATGGGGGAATTTTTTATTTTAGTTTGGGAGTATCATCATGTGCATGTACCTCCGACGTGGTGCCATACCATCTTGGTTGTGTCATAGCTAGTGATGTAGGCGACCATTGTTGGCGTTGATAGCATCCTCATCCTCGGAATCACCAATGTAGTCGTCGTAGTCTTCCTCCCCGGCGTCTCCTCTAGCAGCAATGCCGAATCCATATGGTTGGTGCAAGGATGCACCGAGGCTCCGGAGGTAGTAGGGCCTGATCACGAGTCATAGGGCATGCTCACTGTTGTAAAGTAGCGAGGACGGGGGCTGGTACATGTAGTGGTCGAGGTGGTGGATGTCGTGGTGCCCACGGTGCTCCATCCCAACGGCCGAGGAAAGCATCAAACTTTGTAGAAAGCTCACGAATACTCTCCTCAAGCTCGTCAATATGATCAACGGTGTTACTGATCTCGCCATCGATGTCACGGGCATGGTTGGACACCACCGCGTGGAACTCTGCATGCATCTGTCATGAGCGAGGAGTGAGATCATTCCCACTGTTTGCTTGAGAGCCTGTCATGGTTAGGGGAAAACAAGAAATAAAAATACAAGTATTATGTCCCTATCAACTACAAGGATGTGGCTACAAGTCTCTCAAAACTCAAGCCAAATCAAAATTCTTATAAGTTCTTACCATGTAGTAAATGGCAACTGGCAACTAACAGTGTCAAATTTCTCAAATATTGACTAAATCAATTTCTAGGTGAACGTGTATCTGCACGGCATAGAAAAGTGGAGCTTGGAAGGATTTGTGTGAGTAGCAAGGATAGACAATAGTCAAAGTATCTATGCAAAGTTGAAAAGATGCTCAAATACTAGTCCTAGTTGCTGGACTTAGAATAGAACGAGCAAAATTTAACTAGATCTAGATACTGAAGTAATGGAAGCGAAAGAAGCAATAGATAAAACAATAGGTAATTTTTTGAGATTTATTTTTTATTTTTTTCAGTGGCCTTCTGTGTGACTTCTTACTCTTTTTCTAAAAAATTTCAATTTGCTTTTACCTTAGAAAAATATGAAAAGAATCAAAAGATATGAACTAAACAAGAAAACAAGATTTGGGAATTTCTCGAGAACCATGCATCAGATTTTTCTGGGCAATTGTTATTTTGAGTCTGAATTGGGCTCAAATTTGAATTCCAACTTCAAACCGAGTCAAACTTTAAATCCTGATCTGAGTCTACATGGATATGACGTCCAAGAGCCTTCTTGGCCTCTTAGACACCCTATACTTGTCAGAATTCTCCTTTGATTGATTAGTTGGGCGAGCAAAGATGAACGCGGCAAGTGTGGTGGCAGTACACGGCAAGCAATTGGGTGTTGTAGCAACAAGATGGCGTAGTGCAACAGCGAATGTGGAGGCATGGTAGGGTTTGATGGAGGTGCGGCGGCAAGGTGGTGGAAGTGAGGCTGTCGTGGATGAGGTATGGTAGTGACTTGATGGAGAAACTTCCTGCGGCACCAACAAAACAAGCAACAAAATGGAGTCCGATCTAGTGGAAATAATTTACAATGAACAAATCTAAACCAGCAACTTGACATGACTAATATAGCAAAAATTAAACAATGCAAGAACTATGATGACAATTGCGAGGCTCAGAGATTGGTTTGGACAAAACACAATTTTTTTATTTTCGGCTGAAGTGTATTGTAGATAAAGATGCAATCTATTACTACAAATAATTAGAAAATTCTCAACGAGCAACTTGTTTGCTCTGCTACCACTCGATAACACTATGGGTTTTCCAATTTTTTGATGAAAAGCACACGATCGATTTGGTGGAGATGACTTGACTACACAATACGACAACAATGCATCTTAGAAATTGCTAAACCAACTCTGATAGGTTGTTGATGATGCTAAAGCACGGGTAAAAGTGCATCTACGCTCTAGACTTGTGTTTAGTGGTTTTGGTGATTAATGACAACGATTAATGACAACCGGGTTTGTGGACTAACCGCTTCCTTGAGTTTAGAAAGTGTGTGGGTTAGGTACCATTCCATGAGGTTGCATCAAGAGGATGAGCCCACAAGCCCGTGAAGCCCATGTTTGTTGAGTTGAGGTGTTCATCATGTTGAGAATATGATCAAGTCAAGTGTCATGTAAGGACAAAGGACTTGAAGTAAAGATGAACCTCAACTGAAGATTCAACATTGATAAAGTATCATGAGGTGATGACATCAAGTTGATAAGGATGTGATCAAGTCAAGTATCATTTAATCATGGTGATGTTCAAGAGAAGATGAAGATTGACTATGGTGAAGTTCGAGGATGAACTGAAGAAGGTTGACACCGAGCTTAAAGGATGTGCCAATTATGATCGTGTGACCAAGTGGATTTGGTAAGCAATTGTGAATTGCACTTTTTGGACCAACCCTATTATCTATGTGTGAGAAAAGTGAGTGTATGGGTTAGGTACCACTTTGTGAGATGACATCAAGAGGGTGATCTCACAAAGCTCGAGTGAAGATTAGCATCAAGTGATGATGGTCATCATCAAGATACAAGGATCATCGCCACAAGATTAAGTGGACAAACATCAAGGGTGATGACAACAAGATGAGCAAGACAAGTTCAAATCGAATCTCGATTTGTCAAGTCTCATGATCGTATCAAGATCCATTTTATTCGGCTCAATCTTTTTTTTCTAAAAAAGATTGAGCCAAGTTTAATTGCAATCAATTAGAAGAATAAAGAAGAATTACTGCGTTTAGAAGAATAAAGAAGAATTGCTGCATTTCGTAACTGATTTTTTCTCTTTTTATTTCGTTTCTTTTTTATTTAGACCTTCTTTATATTTAGTTTTATCTAGTTATCGATAGTTCAAATCAAATTCCATGTGTGGGAGATGTACTTGAAGCATGTGGTCGATCAAGTGTTGATGGACATGAGAAGATGATCTTCACTACAAGGCTTCCCATAATGGGTTATGGGTAAGCCAAATGAAAGACTTCATCAAGTGATGGTGATCATGAAAGTTTTTGGCTTAGAGCATGGATAGTCATGTCATTGAGGCTCAAGTGGAATGTGCAAGGAAAATGTATGCATAGGCTAGGATTTCCTAGTTTCACGAGTCTCAACGTGTTTGGTGGAAGACTGGATTATATGATAGATAGTCGTACTATCAAAAGGGACTATCGGTTGAGTAGCTTGAACGAGTTGCATATCGAGTGCTCAAACCTTTGCAGAAGTTGCATTCTCCTCTTTGTTGATCTTGGTTTGAATCTTGTATGATTCAACGATTCATTTGTTGGTCATTAATGAATCATTTGCACAGTTGCATCGAGGAGAAAAAATTTCTCAATTTCGATCAACCGTTTGCCTTCAGTTTTTTGCTGTGCTGAATTTTGTAATTTTAGAATATCCAAGATTAATTTTGGAATATCTGAGATTATTTCAAAATATCTAAGATTAGTTGCTAGAACCTCCGAGTTTGAATCCTAGAAGCTCCGAGTTTAAAGTTGGAACTTCTGTGATTGCCCTCTTAAATTGTTTTCAGCTGAGTTTTTTGAAGCTCAGAACCTCCGAGTTTGGTTCCAAAATCTCCGAGTTTCTTCTCCGTCATGTGATATAGCCATTGGTTTGAGTCTCGGAACCTTTGACTTTGGTTCTGGAACCTCCAACTTTTGCGTAGAAAGTGCATCATGGCTAGTATTTTAGGGTAGGCTATAAATAGCCCCATTGGCTGGCTTGGGGAGCAAACTCTTGACTTTGGGAATCTTTGTTAAGTCCTTCCTGTTGCTCTCCTCACTACCCCAGAAAACACTTCTCCTATACAGGCTCCATTGACGGGCAGAAAATACCCGTCAGTGGTACTGCTTACCACTGACAGGCGAACAAGTAACCGTCAGTGGTTATTCCAGTAGACGGTCTAAATTCAGAAGAAAAAACATTTACTAACGAGTCAAAAACAAAGCCCGTCAGTGGTTACTTATTTCTACTGACGGGAAGTACCACTGACGGGCTCGGTACTATGGCTGTCAGTAGAGCTTATATCACCACTGAGGGGCCCAAATTTTGGCCTGTCAGTGATGTTTGGGCCCAAACTAAAGGGCCATATCTACCCTAATCCTAGCCCTGAACGCCGCACTCCTCATATCTCCTCCTCCTCCTCCCAACCCTAGCCCCTCCACAGACTCCTCCTCCTCCTCCCCCGCCGCTCACTCCTCCTTCGGCCGCTCCATCTTCTCCCTCCGACTCGGCCACCTCCCCCGCCCACGCCGCTGACCTCCCCTCCCCCGCCTCCTCGACCTCCCCTCTGACTCGGCCACCTCCCCCACCTCCCCCGCCCCGGAGATCCTCTCCCTCGCCTGGGTGCCAGATCCGCTCGGGGAGAGCCAGATCCGCTCGGGGAGGGCCAGATCCGACGCACTCCTCAAGGACGCCCCATGCCTCCGCCGCCGGCGCCAAGACCCGCGCCAGGCCCCGCCGCACGCCCGGGTCCGGTGAGGCTCTGCTGCGTGGCCGAGTCCGCCGCCAGGGAGGGATCCCCGCTGATGCCCTGCCTCCTCGAGGAATTTACATAACCATTATATAAGCCGTCTCCCCCCCCCCACTAACCCTAACTCTGTTCCCCTCAGATCCGGCACCTGATTCAGATCTAGACGCTGGGTGATTTTCTTTGCTACCGGAGGAAGCAGAGGTCACGGGCTTCGTCGGTAGCGTCGTATCCCGGGGAAGCAGTAGCCGGCTGTTGAGGAGGACAGCTCGGACGCCGACATCCAGCCCGCCGCCTACCATTGCGAGTTCTCCGGTCCGGGACAAAAGGTATGGACTACCGGCCTCCTATAATGGATGTTGTTCTCCTCTCCTTTCTTCCATAGGGAATCGATTATCCTCGATGATCTTGTCAGCTTCCATAGGGAAAGTTCGTTTTGCACATGTTTTGATTCTATATGCACTCTGAAAGGACGAAATCATCCCATACTTAGGACCTGCCCATGACAAGTGTTTTCTTCAACTGTTGAAAAAAGGAGTGGAGTTTCAATTTGAGATCATCCATTCAAACCTAAACATGCACTGACCTAGAGCATTTTCTGTTCCTTGTATCACCTAGGCCAATGTTATGTGCCCTTAGATAAATATTGTATCAACTTTTGCTTATCATTGTAGCATGCACATATTCGTTTCCTAGACTTTATTATGGAGTTATAAGAATTAATTAACAGCAAGTCAACAACAGCATGATATTTTCCTTTCATAGACTTTGAACTTTTGCTTATTTTGCATTGTGGTTAATTTGTAATATGATATGTGGTATGAGCTGTTGTGCCATGGATTGTTCTTGTGCTTTAGTTGCACCAACTTCATGATTTATACAATGAGGAACTAGTGTCATGACATACTAGCTTATGATAAATACTGATATATCGAAGTTTTGGTTCGTCAATTTCCAATAGCTAGTACTGATATATCGGATAGTCGAACAACAAGCATAACTTGTAATATCGGATAGTCCAACTTGTAATTTTTGAGCATGCATGAACAAGAACTATATGGATTTTTTTGCATGTCCGACATATTATTGAATTAGCGTTACAAGATTCTTGGTGCTCCTTGTTGGTAGCTTGATGCTCTTAGGACCTCTGAAATAATATATACTTGATTGCTAATGTATGACCTATGATTACACGAAATTGTTATTGCAAGCTATTGCTAACTCAACATCTGCAACTTTCTTGCGTGTTGTTGGAAGTGAACCTGGAAGAATTTGTCATGACTAAGGATGAATTTTCCAGTGGTGATATCAAAGCAATATGTACTCAGTTAGGATGAATTGTCAGGCAAATTCTTTTGTGCGTGGAATTCTGCAAAACTTCTCTTAAGCATGTATTATGTTTGTATGTCAGATCTGATCTGTGCATGTATAGGTAATGGTGGCTGTAATGTGTAATGAATGTATTGTTTATTTGTTTTCCAAAATTTATTTTTTTAATCCCTGAAAGGGAACTACTAACGGGTAGAACAATATGTACCTGTCAGTGGAGTGATAAACCACTGACGGGTAATAACCAGGGCCTGTCAGTGGTGACACTTCCACTGACAGGAGCGTACTGACGGGTGCTTAACCCGTCAGTGATTGCGGGTTTTCGCCCGTCAGTGATGATCTTTACTGAGGTAGTGCCTCCACTTAATAGCCTCTAGGGCATGAGTTGCTCTTCGTGAGGTATGAGAGGAAGTTGTGCATGGTGTTGCACTTCGTGATTGCATCTGTTTGAGCTCTCTACGTCAATTGTGTTCGAGTGGTAGTCTGGGAGCTTGCTACTTTTGGAGGCAACCGTCTCCTAGATGGTATGGTGGTGTTGAGCTTGGTGATTTTTTCAAGAAGATTGTGAGAAGCCAAGGACTTGTGAGTGGTTGTGGAGCTCACCATCTTCAGGAAGGAGGAAGGAGCTATCCATAGTGCGCGGTTCTTGCTAGAAGTAAGGATCTTGAGGGAAGAGATTGATTCGGAGTCGACTTTTTCGTTGGAGCAAGTTTCCTCAATGGAAACGTAGGATATCGGTGGACCATTTGTGTCAATTGTCTTCTTTACTTTCTTGCAATCTTACTTGTGCAATTATCTTTGTAGAAATTGCTTTGCTTGTTTGTCTCCCTAGGACTGTATATCTTATCTTACACTTAGGGTGTTGATGCACTTTATTGAGGCTAGACCCTTTAGGCTTTGATCTTGTGAAAATTGGCTTAGTTATCGTAAAAGTTTTTAAAACGCCTATTCACCCCCCATAAGTCAAATTTAAATACAGTTCTAATCCCTGCGAGCAATCGAAGAACAAGTAAAAATTATGAAGAGCAATCTAAAATTGCAAATATAGATGATGAACTAATAAATTGGGGTTCTGAAGCAGTCTTGACATCTGGTCATTGGACATAATCAAAGAACACGAAATTGCAATGTAACAAACTCTTAACTAAACAAAACCCGACGAATTCAGATGCAGCCAGGGGGTATTTATAGATGGAAAAACACCCTGGGGGCCATATTGTCAAACTGATCTAAGTTTATTCGGTCAGTTTACACTAGCCAAATGGGCAGTATGACCGGCCACTAAGTGGTCTGATCCACCTTATGGGCGGCTTAAAGCAACCTGGCCTTTTTGTTTTCAACGGATGATTCAAACGATTTTATAATTGGTCTAAGTCTTTATTCTTTATGGTACATGACCGAAGTTTTAATTGGTCTTCAAATGGGGGTTTTAAGTTCTTGAAGTCATTACTTGATCGATGTTCGCTGCTCATGCAGCCTAAAATTACATCTTCTCTTCCTGATCTTGATCATCTTGATATGAATATGGTAAGCAAATGGAGTAGTGAAAGTAGTGGTAATCATGATTATATCAATGAAAGTTGTATCAACGAAGGTTATATTCTCATTAGGAACCTATCCTAGTAGCACTTGAAACCAACCCTTTATCAGAAATTGATAACAAACATGCACCTGAAGGTTCATCGAGGTTGTGTCGTTGAGTGCGTAACATGGCCTACTCTACGGAGTCCATGACAGTGTCGAGCTGTTTGGCGATCCACCCACTCCGACGAGGGTCAGCCGGTACCACCGAACCGGCGACACGGCCCCGAGAAGCCGTAGACCAGCCACGCACACCGTCGAGTGCATGGGCCAGCCCTGCCGGAGTAGCGCCAACCTGTGTTGCCACGGTAAGAGGACATCGAATATAGAAAGGGAATAACTACTATAGAGAGTGGGAATGGGCGTAGAGCGAGTGGTAGAACGGGGGAACTCGCAAGACTTTCTACTCCGACATCAAACGTGTAGTACGTTGGGCCACATGTAATACTCCGTATGCATCTATCTTTAATTTGTTCCATTACTAACACGATTGGAAACGTGAAACACAACTTCAGAAGCACCACCACCCCCACCCATTCTTTAGTTCCTCCTTTTGAATTCATATTCGGGTGTTTTGCTAATGAATGAATTGGTGTTCTGTTTTCTGCTGATTCGGCAGCTGTATGTCCTGGCTCAGCTAGCTTTCTTCTTTTAATGCCAATCTCCAACCGTCCTTGGAGAGGCACAATTTCAGTGCCAACGATGACTGCATCGATGGCCTTTAAATTAGAGCAGGGAGGAGGTGTCTGTCAGGGCATCTTTCCGTTTTCAATTCCTTCGAATAGTAGTACAATATATATGCTTGATTGCTTGGGCAGTTCAACTTCTACTTCCACGCATGCATGATCTGTACTTCTCTTTTCCTTGAGCGCTCTCCTCGTGCCTATAATTTTTTTTCCTGCTCTCACCTAGTGCCTAAAATAAATTAAGAGCAAACTAGATTTATGTGGCTTTTTGGATAATAGTATTACTATACAAGGCCTTATATTTCAGAAATTGACTTGCCAACTAGCCCTTCGTGAACTTTTCGGATACAGTACTCTATTGAATTGCCAGTATTCAGTTTCCTTTGAAAAAGCAGAGTTAACACACTACATGCACACCCCACTGACGCTGCACTAGGGATGTAAGTGGCTGTCCACTTAAAGTCCATTTAAACCCACATAATTATAAAATCAGTAAAGCTAGTTTAAATTCTTATATATAAATTTTCTGATTTGAATATCATGCGGGCTTAAGCGGGTTTAAGCGGCTACCCACTTACATCCCTACGCTGCACGATACATACACGCGTGCGTGTCTAATAGATGCACTAGGAATTATACAGAGACATGAGAGTTTCACGTAGTACGAGCATGTTCTTCACCACCGAAAGCACGGGTGCATACTCTGCTTAATCCAATATATTTGTCTAGGAACTAAATCTTAATGGGTGGAAACAAAAACTCGCCCCCCACCGCTAGACTATGTCTCCATTCCTTTTCAAAATTTAGATAAGAGGGGAGAAGAACATGCATAGAGTATCTAAAGGTCATGTGAAGGAAAAGACACATCAAGACTATAATAATTTGCATGGTTACTTAAAAGGCACGAGAACAACCTACTATTAGGATTGTCATAGCTACAGCTGGAATAGTTAGCACTTTAAAATCTATTTTAAGCCACGTATAAATCATGACTGCGAGAATTATAACAGTTAACGGTGCACATACATCCTAGATATATTAGTAATTACCAATAAGCAAGTAAGCATATCTACATCATACATGTGTGCTAGCATAGTAGTTAGAAATATTATAAGGACAAACATGTCGTATCCGTTGGTACCGATGGTGGAGAAAAAGGCGTTGACATTGACGGTGGATGGGTCAATGTCCTTTGGTGGCGCCGTGATGAAGTGCATGAAGATAACATCAAGGAAGTAGCGGTCGTAGACGAACAACGAGGACGCAATGGACTTCATACCGTGATAAAGTGGATGAAAATGATGTCGAGGAAGTAGTGGTGGAAGACGAACAGTGAGGATGCAGTGTACGTTGCGGAAGTAGACGAACCATGAGCAGTCACGACAAAGGTCGTTTCCCAAAAACCTTATTCATCCCCACACAGTACATGCTCCCAAGGGACGAAGTGTTCAAAGACCTACTCTCCCAACAGACGGTGCACGCTGCAGTCGGGACTAAATAGACGACAGGAGCAGCACAGCAAAAGGAACAAAGTTTTTGGAGAAAAGGAATTGTGTACAGTCCCAACTCCTTATCGTATCGTTCCGCCATTAATCATTGCCACCTTTTTTAATAACGTCATTAACCATGACTTATGCGTATGTTACTTAATAATGTTGTGTAAATACTCTTCCGTTTCAACTAGCAAAACATTGCACTTCTCAGTCACGGAGACAAGGCGAGCAAGTGAGCGTGCACATGTATTTTCCTTTTTTCTGTGCTACGAGGAGGTATGACATATCCTACACTATATATTGATGTTCTTCACCTCTACCAGTAATATGAGATAAAAATTATACACATACCATGTAATTAATGATCCTTTCAAATTTATCTAGACTTTTAGTCCAATATTTCTAACGGTCACTACAATAGATGAACGTAAAGAATACACTAGTGCACGAAGAAATAAGGCTAACCCATAGCATCGGAAGATGACAACCTAGCTAGTTAAGGGTTTTTGTATTGGATGCAGCAACTATGGTCGTTTCACTCCTCGTGCCCTACCTACGCCTTTACATACACTACCAGAAAATGCAATTTTAGTGACGGCCCGCATATTTTAGTGACGGTCAACACAAAACCCCACAGAGAAAATATTTTTAGTGACGGCTCATGATAACCCGTCACGGAAATATATTTCCTTGTAGGTTATAAGTGAACCGACAGGGATAAAAGTATATTTCTGTGGGTTCTAACCCACACTAAAGATAGCTGAAAGCGTTGGATGTTAGAGGCGCCAAGATGTTAGACGCGCGGAGCTTTTTCGCGCGAAAAATTTCAGTGCTCACCTGCGGCAGCCAAATATTCGGAGAAAAAACTCCCCACGCGCCCTAAATCCCTAATTCCCAATTCTTCTCCCTCCATCCAAGCAGTCGTATCCCCGCCGCCGGCCTCCACCCGTAGCCTCCGCCTCCCTCCCGTCCGATCGTCTCCCCGCCGCCTCCTCCTTCCAGCCAGGCCTCCTTCCGATCGTCTCCCCGCCGCCTCCTCCTTCCAGCCAAGCCTCTCCCCGCCGCCTCCACGTCCCGACCTGTCTTCCCCGCCGCCTCCAGCTCCCGGCCACCTCCCGAGACGACGCACTGCAGCTGGACCTCGCCCAAGTGGCACGAGTTCCTTCCCCTTCTCCGCCGGCCGCATCTTCACCAATACCGGTGACTCGTGGCCCGCCTCAACTTCAGCCCCGACGAGCCCGAGCCCCAATCCAAGCCCCATCAAGCCGCTCCACCTGTGGCTCCCCGCCGCCTCCGTTCCGGCCATCTGCAGCGCCTACTGCCTCTACCTCCCCTGCTCCACCTCCCATCGCCTCCCGCTCCCTGCTGGACTCCATCTCCAAACCTAGGTGGCCATCCCCGTCGCCTCCCACCCCACCGAGCAGCCTCATCTCGCTGCCTCCCACATTTGACCACACTCAACAGGTCTCTGTCCCCCTTTCTTCTTTCTTCTGTTGCTGGGAGAAATTTGATGCTCGATTGTTTCAGATGCAGCTTTACAGGAGGTGATTGCATGTTCGTGGCTGGTGATTCTATGTTCTTGCCAATCTCTTGATGCCACTTACCAGTTCACAACTCGAACAAGCTTTCGGTGAGCTCTACTTGAATTTCTACATCTTAAATAGGTGTCTCAATAAGCAAATGTTTTTACATGCTATCTCCTATGTTGTTGTGATTGTGATTGTGCACTTCTAGTTGAACTTCTGATTGTGCTGATTGCTGTGATTATTTGGATAGATTCAGAAGTGTTATTATGTAAATATGTTAGTGTGTAAGAAGTGTATTCAATGTTGTTATTTCATTTTGCGTGGCCTGCCTGGTATATATCCTGGCATATAATTATATATATTTGTTATTAGTTCATCATAGATCATGGGGGTTATGCTGACAAATCGAATCAAATGAATGACATTGAAAATTTTAAACACAGCACTTTTGATATGGCGGACCGCTCGTGGATGTATAGTGGTTGGCAGTATGGCAAAGCTCCTTCTAATGAATGGCTTGATCAAACCAAACACTTCATGGACCTTGCCTTCTCTTTGCCTGCTGTAGCTGAAAATGGTACCATTAAGTGTCCATGTGGCATGTGTCGAAATTATTTTAAGCACAAAAGGAACGTTGTAGAGTTACACGTGTAAATATGGGTTTAAGGCAAACTACGAAGCATGGACATCGCATGGTGAGAGCCTTGTTGTTAGGCATGATAGATCTGCCCCTTTAGTACATCACGAGGGATACGATAACTCTGACCGGATGGGTAGCATGTTAGTTGATCTTGGTGGTAACCATCCTCCACCAATTGATGAAGAGCCAACCTCTTCTGCCAAGGCTTTCTATAGGATGGTGAGTAGTGCTGATGAAATGGTACATGAGGGCACAACACACACACATCTTTCTACTGTAGCTCGTCTGCTAGCGATGAAGTCCCAGTACAACATGTCAATTTGCCATTACGATGCTGTCTTACAAATAATTCATGAACTTATGCCCGCGGAGTGTAAATTGGCTAAGGACTTCTATCATTCGAAGAAACTCCTAGAGGGACTTGGTATGACATATATGAAGATTGATGTGTGCAAAAACAATTGCATGCTGTATTACAAAGATAACGAGCATAAGGAGAAGTGTGACTATTGTGAAACATCTCGCTATGAGGAAGGCGACAAAAAGTTCCTTGCAAAGTGTTGCGGTACCTCCCTATTAAAGATCGTCTACAGAGGCTATATGCACATGAGGAGACAGGAAAATTGATGTGGTCACACTCTCCATCCAACTCTAACAAGATGGTGCACCCATGTGATGGTGAAGCTTGGCAAGGTTTCGATCAGGACTTTCCAGACTTCGGAAGTGATCGTAGAAATGTTCGACTTGTCATAGCCACCGATGGTTTTACACCATACAGCTTAGGCGCTGCTCCTTACACATGCTGGCCAGTGTTCGTAGCTCCTTTAAACCTTCCACCTGGCATTCTCTTGAGGCCGGAGTTTATATTCCTTAGCCTTGTTATCCCTGGTCCTGAGCATCCTGGAAAGAATCTTGATGTCCTAATGCAACCTTTAGCTGATGAACTGATGGAGTTGTGGGAGGGGGTTGAAACATGGGATGCTTCTCTCAAACAGAATTTTGCAATGAGGGCAGCATTTATGTGGTCAGTCCATGATTTCCCAGCACTTGGTATGTTTGCTGCATGGAGCACCCATGGTAGGCTAGCGTGTCCAGAATGCATGAGTGATTCAAAAGCATTTCAACTCCCACATGGGCGCAAGGCTTGTTGGTTTGACTGCCATAGGCGCTTCCTACCTGCAGACCATGAATTTAGAACTCAAGCCAATTCCTTTCGAAAGAATACAACAGTGCATGAGGGACCACCGGTGTGTTTAACGGGAGAAGAAGTCCGAGCTCACATGAACAGCCATGTAGGTGACACTAAAGGCTACAATAAAGTTCACAATTGGACTCACATAAGTTGCTTCTGGCAGCTTCCTTACTTCCATAAGTTGAAGCTACGACACAACATTGACGTTATGCACAATGAGAAGAATGTAGCTGAAGCTATCTTTAACACATGCTTTGACATAGCCTACAAAACAAAAGATAATGTGAAGGCAAGGCAAGACCTAGCTGAAATTTGTGATCGCCCTTCGCTCCATTTGCAATTAAAGAACAATGGAAAGTGGCACAAGCCAAGGGCGCCGTTTGTCGTAGATAAGAATGACAAGATAACCATTTTGAAATGGTTTCAAGAGTTGAAGTTTCCCGATGGTTATGCAGGAAGTTTTAGAAGGGGAGTTAACTTGCTGCAAAGAAAGATTTTTGGCCTAAAAAGTCATGATTACCATATCTTCATGGAACGCTTGCTACCTGTTGCATTCCGTGGCTTCCTTCCGGAGAATATATGGTTCTGTTTGGCTGAGCTAAGCTTCTTCTATAGGCAACTATGTGCGAAAGAACTTAGCAAGGATTCTGTACGCTCACTTGAAGAGAATGTTGTGGTTGTTGTATGCAAATTGGAGAAGATATTCCCTCCTGGTTTCTTCAATCCAATGCAACATCTAATCATTCATCTCCCTTATCAAGCTCGACTAGGAGGCCCTGTCTTAGCTCGATGGATGTACAACTATGAAAGGTAAATCGTAAAGCATAAATACAATACTTGGTATTGCTTTTGCCGTTAGGTCATAACTTCTTAATCTGCGTTGGCAGGTGCATAGGGAAACTTAAAAGTAAAGTGCGCAATAAGGCTCGAGTTGAGGGTTCCATTGTTGAGGCATACCTAGTTGAGGAGGCTACTAATTTTCTTTCGCTGTATTTCAACCCCAAGGCTCGATCAGTTAGAAATAAGGTGCCTCGTTATGATGATGGTGCCTCTACATTTGAATCTGCATGTGACCTCGAGATATTTCAATATCCTGGTCGATGCATTAGCCCTCGGGGAACTCGTGAGCTCACAAGAGAAGAGTACAAGGTTGCTTTCTTATACATACTGACAAACATTCCTGAGATGGAAGATTTCTTCAAGTATGTGTCGAAGTTATAAGCTAACTTATTTAAGTAACAACATGTTTTCATAATTATAACTAATGTTGTTTGTGTAGAGAGTTTGATGCAGAACAGTGGAAGAGTCGAATTGCACCTACAGATAAGCAACTTCATGAGTTAAGATTGAATGGTTGGAAATCAAGCCGTTATGCAAATCATGGACCTAACTTTTTTGATTGGTTTAAATATAAAGTAATGCTCCTAGACACTTGACGTATGTGAATCTTCTTCCCTTACTTTCATACTAAAATTGACATAAAAAACTACTTCTTGCAGTGCACAAAGTTATCTACCATTCACAATGCGTTACGTGAGATGTCTTATGATTTTCGCACTAGAGTGAGCACATATGGATGCTATGATGTCAATGGGTATAGATTTCGTTCGGAGAAGTATGAATGTGCGAGGTCAGGATTAACTACAACCAATAGTGGGGTGTGTGTGTCCTCTCTTGATGAAAACGACAATCCTCTCGATTATTATGACGTAATTGAAGACATATTCAAAATAACTTGGAAAGGCAGCATGCAACTTGAGTTAATCTTGTTTGATTGCCGCTGGTTTGATCCAACTCCTGCTGGAGTTAGGTGAACTGAAAATCTGGGCTTG
>JAGXJF010001529.1:0-26754 GCA_019208055.1 Stipa capillata | reverse complement strand
ACAACGAGACCGTCGCCCGCTTCCATACTAGAGTTGACACTCCGCTAGGTGGAAATACCGCACGTTTGCGTGCCCTCGCCACCAAATGGGACTCTCCACCTTTCGTGTCGATCAACAACGCTACGCGGCAGTGGATCTCTAGGACTTTCAACACCTAGCCCACGACTCCTAACTTCCCCGGGTCCAACCCTAATACTGGCGGCTGGTACCAAGCCAGTCTTCCCATTAAAGGACATTGTGGACGTACGTGGGGAACGTGTTACGGCGGCTACTTAGGCTGGTCCTTAACTGATTCGAGCGATGACTCCAATCCTCAACCGCACGATCGTCTGGACGAACGTGAGCCTCAACATCATCTCACTCGACAGCCCCAGGCTGCCCTTCGCATCTCGCCCGATCCAAATCATGCTCCGAGTTTTCATTCGAGGTGTTTTGGACAACATTCTTTTCACACACAACACCCCGGATACCACAGACACGTATCGCGGTTTTATTTCCCATATGGCCCGAATGGTGTTTTATACACGCGAGGAAAAAACTTTGTTTTTGGACTACAGCAGGTCCTAAGCACGCAACGCCTCTATAAACCCTAATCATTCTTGTCAGTCGTGGTCGACCGACTACTATACCTAGGGTTACAAGGTCGGATGTTCGGACTAAGGACAGTGCAGCTACTGGAATAGCAATACTACATAAATATTGTTGTACCAATATAGGCAACTGCAGGATTGCAACAAAATAATCTATTTGTAAATATAGGAGTTGCATGATCAGTTAGGAATGCTTGCCGGCCGATCCTGTCTGTTCTGCACGCGAGGGTGATGCCGCCTGTGCCTCCTGGCGCACGTACGTCTCTCTCTTCCGTCAACTACGCGTCGGTTTAAAAAACACAAATAAGAACCATCTCCAACATTTACGACTCAATGCCAACACACCAAACGAGATGAACACTGGGCGATGACCGACATAGGCGGTCGGATACGATCAGGAATTCCAAAGGGTCTCAACTAGGGTTTCAATAGATCTCGCTGGGACGGCGATTAGGGTGACGATGCAGTGCACGTAGCGTAGCTTAAGTTGCAGTATCGGATCGTTAGGTTCATGGTTTAGATCTACGGAACGCAGGGGACAGTATGTCCGCGATGGATATATGCGTAGCGGTAGTCGCATAAACGACGCAGCCTAAATGATACGAGAAAAGGCTATAGGGCTAATAGAGTTACACGATTAAAATTCACTACCTTTATGATTCGTATGGTGCTAGGCATTGTCGAGCAAAAGGTAGTAGTCACACGGGTCTTTAATATTGATTATTATTAACAGAAGCAAAGTCACTTGGACGTGATGCATTTGCTGATCTATAAATAGCAATGCATATTTAAACTATCGCCCGAATTTGAATTCATAGACTTTTCCTTGAAAAGTATATTGAGTACACAAATGTGTCTGTATGACTAAAAGTTGTGCGCAGTGTGCCTCATACATATCACAGCACACCAGAAGACTAACTTCAAAGAAGCGTTCCTACAACTGATATTGTAATTGATCAAGGCCGATCTCTGACCTTAGGAGAAAAAGAAACCTTAGCTCTCTATACGTCTCCCTACAGGAACGGTTTATTTAAACGCCTATCCCTAAAAAAAAAGAGTTTTGCAGCCCTGCGCACTTCTAGAACACAAGAGAACCGTGAAACACCAGGGCGCCTTCCCTCAGCAGTGGACCGATTGATTAGGTAATTGGCCGCACAGGCCCAGGCGGTGGGCTGCTTACCTTGTCCTTAGCAGTTTTCATTCCGGACAGGGGCAGACGCGGCGGCGGTTTAGAGCGTTCGGAAGCGGGGCCGTTTGGAGGTCTGGCGGTGGGAACTGGTCTGAAAACTGCCGGCGTGAGGTTTCTGGCGGGTTGCAAGTGGCGCTGAGGACTACAAATCGAGGGAGGATTGTTGTCACCGTGGTTTCCGGGGAGTTGGCAGCGGGTATAAGGCGCCGGGTGTCTGGAATGTCCAAGTCCGTTCCCCTCGGCTTCTGCTAAGGGAAGCCTCAGACCGGACTCAGCTGCAGTGCGTGAGATCTCAGCTCCAGCTATCTTTCGGTTATCCATTGGAGATGGCGCAGTGGCGCTTCAGGGTAGCCAGAGGAGATGGGGCTCAGGTATGGCGTTAAGATAGGGCTTGGTTTAGGTAGGCTTGTTTCTCTAGAAATAAGCTTAATGCTTTTGCCGCCCTTCTTATAGCGGCGCGGCTCAACTGGTGCTACTCTGCTGCTGTCTTTGCTACATAGCGCCGCGACACGACGGGGAGCAAGGATGGTAGTCGGGGAGACTCAATCGGCAGTGCAGGTGGACCCGGCTAGCTGGACTTGCGACAGAGCAGAGCTCAGAGCGTGCTGCTGCTCCATTAATGTGTCGACGACAGCGAGGTGCAGCTGGCCCGACGGCATCCTGCCTCGCATGTTCCGCGATGGGAGTAGCCACAGGGGTGATGGTGGGGACGGCTGAGAGCAGCAATAACTGTTTATGCTCGGAAACGGGGGCTTACTGACGCGGCGGTTCGCAGTGGGCAAAACAGCGGTGCGTGCTGTGGCGATAGGTGAGGTGAATAGACATTAACTCGGAGCAATCGTGGCATGCTTGAGTAGCTGAGCAGAGTTTTACACCCGTGAGTAGAAGCGACTGCGGTGTGATGGGGATGGCGGAGCTCAGAGCTGGCAGGCTATACTTTGTTAATGCTGCTATCGGACTCAGCTGGAGGCTGACTGCAGGACATCGCAGCTGTTGATCATGCGGCCGTACCGCGCTGGCTTCGGGGGTGGTAAACGTGTTGATCTTGAGGTTGGGCCACGAAAGAGTAAGGCGGTCGCGCTTACGTAGTTTCACAGTGGAAGTTAGCGCGCCGAAATGTTGCACTCATCTTACTCATCGAGTGCTCTGGAATGCTGGAGTCTGATGTCTACTAGAGGTTTTACTGGAGTTGCAAGACAGAGAGAGCAGGGAGAGTAAGAAAGTGGCAGAGCTGAAATGGGTGAATGTGAAAACTAAGACAATGGTCAGTGGGACCTTGCCTGAGTTCCTTATTGCCGAGTGATAATTGCACTTGCGCTGTTAGGGGATGGTGCTTGGGTTGCCTTGGATTTTTAGTATCGAAGACTCATACTCATGACTCTCTAAGTAGTCGAGGGCTTCTAACGACTGCAAAGATGTTGTGCAGGATTCTCTATCGTAATTTTCCGAGCGGAAAAATAATAAGTTGCGAGCACAATGCATTGTTCATGCTATGGTTGTTTAACAATTTATCTTCATAACATTGGTTAATTTAGAACTAAAGCATTGCTATGTTTATGGGTCTCTATTCCGATTGAATATATTATTGAGATGCTCCCTGATTTACTTCAGAAATTCTGTTGGGGAATCCCGGGATGGTAGATATACCGATTAGGGTTTTATTTGACGAAGCGCGTGTGGTGCGGCGTTTTGCGCGTTTGGGCTTATGCATGCACGGTCTCGGTCGGTTAGAAATGCTAAATGGCTAGCGTTAATGTGAATGCAAGGTTGTGAAACTAGGCAGGTCGACAGATCGGGCACCATCTAAGTCCGGGGCGGTGCTAGCTGGTGCATCGCTGAGTAGGCTTGGTGTGGTCCAGTACCGAGGCACAGCCCGAGGATGCTAGCACTTGAGAGATTCTGGGGCACGCCACGTAGGTGGCATGGCCTAGGCGTGAACCAGTCCAATCCACGGGTTGAATTTGTGCGTCCAATTGGGTGCTAAAGCGGCCGAAGGCTCCTACTGGAGTTGTCCTTCCACTCGTGCCGGCTGGTGTGCTTTAATGGGGTGCAGGTGTAGGAACAGGTGGCACGGGTGGATGCTAAGTGCAGAGTGGAGGCTGGTGGCTGAGGCCGCCCATGCGTACTCCCAACGTGGTGCTCCTCAAGCAGGATGAAGGAGCACACGCTCTGGAAGTTTAGTGATGGAATCTCCATTACGGCTCGGGATGGCATAGTGGAACATGGGATTGAGGCCACGGATAAGCGTCAGCAATAGGTCTTGATTGTCATTGGGACTGCCGATGTCGTGGAGGCTCGCCAAGGTCATTAGGCGTATGCAGTAGTCTATCACGGACATGTCACCTTAGATGAGGCTACGGAACTCCATCTTGATGTATATGCCACGGTGGAGCTTGTTGTCCTAGAAAATCCCCGTAATGACCGTCCAGACAGCATATATCGTGTCAGACGTGTTGAGGATGATAGAGACAAGATTGGCTATGGAGGGGAGAGCTAAAGGATTAGGATCATTGAGCCTTTGATACCACGTGGGTGAAATGAACACAACTCACATTGTCACATTGTATTGCATCTCACGTATATAGCACAAGGTAGAACATAATTGGGGAGAAAAGAGGGTTGCACTAACAACACTTGCCGAGTCCTATGTTGCATATAAAGAGTGGCATGTAGTGACGTGCTACAAAACTAAATTGAAAATTCCATATGAAACTCTAAACTATGATGATTAGTACGGATCTCAAACTCCCTTCTCTGTAAACTAGACCGCAACTTCTCAATGGGTAATCTATGCCAACACCCTTCTCAAGATCGTCCTTCCCTTGTGTGCATGCCACTTGTGCCACTTGCAAATGCGGCATAGGTGGCCGTGGCTGCTATCTAACTTGCAAGGGACTCATAGCGACGCACTGCCTCATCATGCAACTACGAACTGTTCTGCACTAGTTGGACCATCAGATCCATTTAGACACCAACTACTGCTACAAAGTGGCAATCATGCTCATGGCGCATATAGGAGGTCAAGTCCTTCACGGGTCTACACAATTGCAACCTTCTTTTGGAAATGTACAGCTCAATGCCGAGAGAGTGTTGCTGTCGTCTAATACATAAAAATGGTATTGATATTTTCTATACTTTTCACCTTGTTTATTTATCAATTTTCTGAATATTATTATATTTTTTACCGATTATCGTTCTTATCCTGTAAAACCATCTTTTTGTTTAGTGCATGTAGAAAACCTCGAACTTTCATAAGAAAAATCAACTTTTGAGACTTAATAGCGACGGGAAGAATACCAGAGAATGGAGGCCGCGAGGGGAGACCCACAAGGCCCAAGTGGCAGGCTCTGCCGCTCCCCTCTACTGCCTGGCTGTAGGGTGGCCCCTCGATGCCGCCATTTTGCCTACTTATTTCTTTGGATGCGTATTGTCCAGGAGAGACTTCATTCGAGACGGAAAATGCCACCACCTACATAATATTTCGCATCCACCGGAATTCAGATCAGATGTCACTTCAACGCCGATTGACACCCGTTTCTTCATCCATTACCAAGGGAGACCATCACCGGTTGATTTTGGGGAGTTGTTACTGTTGTATCTCTTGTAATCATCATGATGTTGCTCGATTGTTTTCATCATTTTATCATGTTTGAGTAATCCAATGTAGGCATACCAGATGGACGGGAATTAGTGAATTGTAGAGATGCTCTAATGCATTTTTATTCATAATTGCAGATTGCTTTGATGTTTATTATTATTTTCATTTTTTATTGCTAGCCTTAATGCTTGTTTCCTAGAGCCCAGGTAATATGATATTAACTATTGTTCATGTATTGCAATATTAGATGATTATTCATGTTATCAACTCTACTATCTATTGAGTGAGAGTCGAGGGTGAGGGGTTTTAGATACATGAGTTCGAAGAATAACATGTGTCATGCATAGCCTATTTACAAAACACAATCAAGTAAAACTATTAAAGACATAGCATCATAAGATTAATCACATGAAAATAATTGATTACGTCTAAGATGGATGGTAATCATAATAACAATTTGATGGCACCGAAGATGGATGACCATCACACATAAATAGATAATCCTACATAGCAACTACTAGACACCCCTTATCTTTGAAGGACTACACACGTCATGCGGTTCATCCAAAGGAAAGTACAAATTGATTCTAGCATTGAAAGTACCGATGAACAAACCAATCCTGAAGGTTCTGATAAGGTACAAGTAGGGTCTAATCTATGGTAGTTTGCTACAGGTGCTGATTATGGGTGGTGATGATGGTGGTGATGGTGGCAATAGAAATTATGGTTGCTGGCAGCGTCTGTGTTCTAAGTCCCGAAAGCTATCTCTCTCCGTTTCGACACGAAGATTTCTGTATATGTAGGAGAAACTCCGTAGAGGCACCCTTGGGGATGAAATAGATCTAGTCGCAAAAGGACAGCGGTGACTGAGCCTTGGTGGGCCCAGGTGGAAAAAGGGGTGGCCCCATTCGCTGCCTAGCCCTACAGCCGCACCAAACCCTAGGGTTCCCTGCTACCTCCTTTTGCGTGAAGTCTTCCTCCCCCCTGGGAACATTCCCGAATATGCTCGATCTTCTGCTTTTTGCGGTGTTTTTCTTGCATATATAAAATAAAGGGATAAATAGGCAGTCTAGTAATTTATTAAATAATCAAGAATAGTAATTAAAATGTATAATATAAATACAACAGAAAGTCATCATTAGAATCAGAATAATGATGTATTTTCATTGTATATATTAATTATCTTTCTACTTATTTAATAAACTTCCTGACAACCCTTTAATTTTGTGTACGTAGGAAAAATAGCGCAAAAATAAAAAAAATCCAATGTATTCATGAATATTCCACAGGAGGAGTGCACCGCGCGAAAGGGCCAGCTCACAAAGCGCTCGGTCGTCACCACTCTTTCACGAGTAGATCTGTTTCACTCCTGAAGGACCCCTGCGGAGTTTTCCCTACATATATTTCGCATCACAAACAGGGAGGAAGAGTGTTCTGGATAGGTCTAGAAAAGACTGCATGCAACCATTATTTTCTATCTCCATCACCACCATGAAATTTCACCATAGTTCATCCCATACAGTAAGCCTTTATAGATTAGCTGCTCCTTATACTTCATCTACTTCATCAGAATCCGAGATTGGTTTGTATCTTGATATTCTTCAAGGTATGAAATCAATCTTATATTTAATTGCGATGATTTGCATGATGTGTGAGTAGTCCATCTAGGCTATGAGGTGTATAGTAGTAGCAATGTAGTCTTCTCTATTTATTTGTGATGGTCAACCATCTTTAGCGTCATCGATTATTTGTTTGTGATCAATCTATTGAGCTCTATGCCTTTATCATTGTATTTGATTGTGTGTCTTGAATTGGCCATGCTTGATACTTAGCATTTCTTGACACCTTCCCTAGTACTTTTAATTTTTTTATTTTTTGTTTTAAATTTATTCTAAAGATATATTTCATTTCCTAGTTCAAGTAATTGCTGCTTTTAATTATTTATTGCATCCTAGAGATTCATGACTATTTGAGTAAGGTAGTTGTGCATCTCAATCGTCACTTTTTATTATTTTTAGTGTCATTTTAGATTTGGCCAAGTGGGACTAATCACCGTTTCCTTGTGGCTCGATACTCTTTCTCATCGAAAACGGTACAATAGATCGTGTGCACTTGCAAGCCAATAGTCATCCCCTCTAGAAGGATGTCCTCCAAGAGACGTAACAGTGTCATGAAGCTCTTGTCAGACCATTTGTTGCTTGCCTTTAGTTTCAAAAGTTCAAGTATGGATGACAATCTTGAGTATTTTTCCTTGCAACCCGGATATAGAGGTTTCTCCAAGTCCTCCAACAAGCCAAAAATTTTATTATACCCTCTGTCAGCATAGTTCCCTTTGCATCGTGCAACATTTAATCCAGATCATGCAACACATCCTCATTAATCGATATTTGATCACCGCCAGCACAAGCGCCGTCATCTGGCATATCATTGTCTTCATTTGCCATATCATTGACTTCATTGTCAGTGATATTATTATCTTCATGTATAACCTTCTTTTCATCGTGTTTAGTCCAACATGTATATCTTTTTTTAAAATTTCTTTGATTCGGGTGTGCTTTGAGTTGTTTTGAGTTCTTGAACATCCTCGCATTATTGCAGCCAAAGCATGGACAATACATCCACTCTTTCCCCTTATTCACTATATCCTCCTCATCAGCTTTTCTAAATGAAGAGACGGAAGAGACGCCATTGATATAAGCTTCACTAGAATGGCTCGTATTGTACATTCACCTTTGATTTATCTATATTTCCAATACAAAGATTTAATTTCTCCATCACAAGCTTCATTATGTAAAGTATAATTTCACTTTAAGTTCTTTCTCTTTACTCCATTACCAAAAGGCTAACTATATTTTCACCACACGTATATGCACACAAATTACAGATTTTAGGTAGTTCTAAACTCTAAACTTTCTAACCATATGTAACTATACATGCATGTATCCTAGCTAATTCCTAGTCAAGAGGATCCTCTTCTCTCTTTTGACAATTAGCACCGAAGATAAGGAATATAAAACAATCATAATGCATTAGTAACCTTCAGTAACCAACTAAAATTAGATCTCCAATCACTAGATCCAATTTCAAATCAGACCCTTAAAGTCGCCTCCAAATAGCCCACCAGCTGCCACCAAGCAGACAAATCTAGGGTTACCAGTTTTGTCTAGTCAGGCGTGCTTGCTGATATAGGGATTCAAGTGCCAGACGTTCAACGTGAACCATTTAGGATGCGGACTCATCCGAGATGGTTCGTTATATCGCCGTCTCGGTTGAGTTCATATGCTAGACGGTTCATATTTTGAATCGTCTTGAATGTTATCCCAAATGGTTCACGCGAGGAAAACTTTTCCCATGCGGTGTGTGTTGTTGAACCGTCAGGGGTGGCTCTCATTCGTGACGGTTTCATAGAACTGTCTAGAATGAAATGTCTGATTTATGTGTTTCTGTAGCAATAAACTAAAATAAGTAACGATCAAGTCTCGTAATTTGGTTAGACCCACCACACGATTTGCAACACCACTAATTTACTCTCTGAAATAACGTAGAGCTACGTGCATGTATGTATTAACGCATGTGCAAGCGACCCATCAGTCATACGTAATCGTGGTGCACGTTATAGGCTGCACGTCGTTTGTGGATTAATCGTGGTTTCCAATTTGCTCGCATGAAATCAAATGATGTAGGTCACTAGGTTGAGCAACTTCCTAGTTAATAGAGAGAACAAATTTGCAATAATAAGAGCAACTTCCTTTTAAAAATACAAAATCGAGCAAAGCACGCCTGTTTGATGATCTCTTGTCGCGCGGAGATTATAGAGACGACAAATTTGCAACAATAAGAGCATCTTTTTACTTGGACATATGACATATGTCAGATACTTCCTAGTTAATCCAAGTGGAAAAATTGTGGCCAGCCAGGGGGAAGGGCTTGGCCCCTTTCATATGTAGATTACCAGTGTAGTATTTGATGAGATGCCACTGAATAACACAGTGACGCTTGGATCTAGTACTTTTTCTCATTTCTCTTCTCGTTCTCTTGATCTTCTCATCTCGATGAAGCTGAGATGGAGGCTATGCCAAGACCGCTCTCTTCGGCAGATCTAGATTCAAAGGTGGCTGCACCTCAGCTTCATGCTCTAATGAGCTCCTTCCTTCTAGATATGGTGCCTTTTTCTTCACCGCTCTTTGGTTCTAATGGCATCAAGTCCTTGTCTTGCTCCATTTCCTCTCTTGCCCTTTTCTTTTCGCATAAATCCTTATGGTGGTTCTTTTGGCTATCGGTCTTGCTTCTTTGTGCAAGGATTGGATCCTAAATAAGGACTGATTTTAGAGTACAATTTTACATAGGACTCACCTGTCACATGATAACAAAGAGAGAGTGAGAGTATGAGATTTTCTTCGCGTGTCTCACCAAGTCTACGGAACTTGTTCTACATATTATGTCATTTTTCACCGGCTAAAATCTTGTCCTATGTGTCTAATTAGGTGAAGTAGTATTGGTATCATAAAGTCTAATTCTAGCAAATATTAAACCCTTTGCTTCATTAGGTAGTACACAGAGGGTCAGTATTCGCCTCAAATCCTGAACCTTTGATGTACCATAAATCAGATTTTAAAATCGAAGTCAAAGCATTGGAGCGCGAACAAATAGAGGTATCACCAGCCACTTCCGAGAGGTAAACCTCTTCGATCATTTTCTTATGAACCCCGGTCACACAGGCGCGGAGCGTGGGCCCACCTGTCATAGAGCAGGAGCGTAAATTCAACGGTCCCACGCCCAAGGCAGTGGAGCATTGCCGATCGCCACCGACAGGTCGGTCTGTACATTTCATCTAGATACAAAATATTCCCATCAAGATCTCACCTACATGTGGGCCATAAGAACTCGGGGACAACATGTCAATGAAAGTTCTGATAGATTTGTTCACTTCGGCGGGCTCCTGGTCGTCGTGCTCCGCCACCAGAACGACACACCAACCCACCTTTTCTTTTCCGTGGCCGCGTACCTAACGTACTCACTGACGTACTGGGCCCACGATGAGCTCGCTCGGATGCTCGGGCCCAGCTGCCCGAATTCGTTTGGCACGAACGCAAGCAAAGCCGCCCACGTAGTTGGGAAGTTCCCGTCCATCGCCACTGCTGGCTACACCCAACCGAACGAGGCCCACTGGAGTTTACCCCCACTGCCATGTGGGTCCAAATTATTTGTGCGCCCCCACCTCGGTGTACACGTTACTTTTCTAGGATTCGCCGGACAGTTGTTACCTGCAAAACTGACAGGTGGTACCAGCGATCCTTATGCAGCACGACCCCACATGTCATACACTAAGCTTAATAATAATTGGTTAACATCACAGTTCGAAATATACCGGTAAAATAAGCACTCGCAATGTTATAATATCTTCATCAGTGACTGGTGGGTCCGACAAGTATGGGGACCACATGTCATTGAGTTTTATCGTGATTTGCGGCGAAGCACATGAGTACGCGCAGTGCTTTCCTGGCCACCTCCATTAAAACACCACCTCGTCGCGACGGAAAAGCGCCATCTCCTCTCGTCGCTCTCTCCCCGGCCGAGCGAGCGAGACGTGAGCGCGCGTCGCCCGCCACTAGCCCCCACGAACGCCTCTGCCCCCAATCCCCATGGCGATCTCGCCGGCTGCCGCGCTGGCCGTCGCCCTCGCCGCGCTCTGCCTCGCCGTCCCCGCCGCCGCTTTCTACCTCCCCGGCGTCGCTCCCAACGACTTCGAGAAGGTGCGCACCGTTTACTAAGCTCACCCCACCTCCATTTCCTCCCTCGTCTCGTGGATCTCTCGCTGTGTTGCGCCGTTTGGATCGTGTTCGGGTCGGATCTGGGGTTAGGGTGCCCAGATCTGGGGCCGCGCGGTTGGGTTTCCGCGAGATCTGGGTATCGGTGGCGGCATGGAGACGTGACCTTGCGCAATGTAGGCGGTGCCGGGAATGTATGGATTCTGAGAAATCACGCTAGAATCATGTTCTTCGCTCGGAACCTACGTGCGCACCAGCGCCCGCGTGTGCGTTATGATTGAGTGAACATGTTGTTGGGTGGAATGTCGGCGTGTTGGCTGATGACACCGTGGAGTTAAAAGATGATTTATGATCGCGAATGCTTGGGTGATGGCATGGCGATATGTAGGAGCTTGATTGATTTTCGAGGACTGAATAGTTTCGAAATGTAGATTTGGTCGTTTGTAGGCTGTAAATCTCAGGTTAGCTTTTGGCGCTGGAGTTCGCTGGGATGTGACTTTCCCTTCTCAACAGTGTTAATATTTGTTGCCCCTACACTCAGAAGATCTGAATTAGGCTAAGAATTAGTATCCAACCTGTCTTTCTGTCATAAGAGATGTTTAAAATTTGAATGGTACATTTGGTGAAACTTTACTTTGCTTCTGCTGTCTTTTTCCTTGGAAGTGTTGGCCCATGTGTCATGCTCACCAATAATTCTCTTTCAGTTTAGTTAACAGGGATCTGTTTTGTTGGTATGCAACTGCTAAAATAGCGTTTACATTTTTAATTTTTATTACTGTTGTTCTATGTTTGCAGAAAGATCTTCTCCCCGTGAAAGTCAACAAACTGACCTCAATCAAGACACAACTTCCTTACTCCTACTATTCTCTCCCATTCTGCAAGCCAGATACTATAGTTGACAGTGCTGAAAACTTGGGTGAAGTTCTTCGTGGTGATCGCATTGAGAACTCTCCATATGTGGTTTGTTCTTTCTCTATCCAGTGTTTTCTTTGATCAACACTTTGCACAATTGGCCTTAGTTAAAATTTTCACATATATGTTTTCCAGTTTGAAATGGGGGAGCCTCAGATGTGTCAAATAGTATGCAAGATTTCTGTTGGGGAGAAAGAAGCAAAGGTTCTCAAAGAAAAGATTGAAGATGAGTACCGTGTGAACATGTATGTTAGTAATTTAGTTTCTTGATCGTGCAAGAGTTTATTGATGTGTGTCAATTGTTCTTAACATAAGTTCTCTACATCCAACAGGATTCTTGACAACCTACCTCTAGTTGTTCCTATTCAAAGAGTGGATCAAGAAGGTGCTTATTTCTATCAACATGGCTTCCATGTTGGAGCCAAAGGACAATACACAGGGGTAAGTTTAACTATGATGTATTGATCAGACATTGTCTGAATGCAAAGTTCTTATGCCATGAACTTCCCCCTTTTTTCCTTTTTTTTTGGCAGAGTAAGGATGAAAAGTACTTCATCCACAATCATTTGTCCTTTACGGTGAAATATCACAGGGATGCCCAACGGGATGTTTCTAGGATAGTGGCCTTTGAAGTAAAACCCTACAGGTACATTTGAGCTTTATAATATTTCAAGTATTGGGATGTTGATATCCATCCAGCTGTTATATTTGAACTGAAAACAATGGCATATGCTGCAGTGTTAAGCACGAATATGATGGACAATGGAACGACAAGAAGACCCGCCTGACCACTTGTGATCCTCATGCAAAACGTATAATTACATCATCTGATTCTCCTCAGGAGGTTGAAGTTGGCAAAGACATTGTATTTACTTATGATGTGGATTTCAAGGTCAGAATTTATGCACAAACTTTTTAGATGCTTCTGCTCTATTAAAGTGATTGTATTTGCTGTTGTACTGGTTAGTTTGCACTAACTGATGCTTGAATATTGTTTGTTAATATTCATTCATTCTTTGAACTACTCTATGAACTTGCAGGAGAGTGATATCAAGTGGGCATCTCGCTGGGATAGCTATCTACTGATGACGGACGACCAAATCCACTGGTTCTCCATTGTGAATTCTCTCATGATCGTTCTCTTCCTTTCTGGAATGGTTGCAATGATTATGCTTCGAACCCTTTACCGTGATATCTCCAAATATAACCAGCTTGAGACCCAGGAAGAAGCCCAAGAAGAAACAGGATGGAAGCTTGTTCATGGTGATGTTTTCAGGCCTCCGTCAAACTCTGACTGGCTCTGTGTTTATGTCGGTACCGGTGTTCAGTTTTTCGGGATGATGCTTGTCACCATGGTCTTTGCAGTCCTTGGCTTCCTTTCTCCATCGAACAGGGGTGGACTGATGACAGCTATGCTCTTGCTTTGGGTATTCATGGGATTGCTTGCTGGATACTCTTCTTCACGTCTCTACAAGTTGTTCAAGGGCTCAGAATGGAAGAACATCGCGTTGAGGACAGCCTTCACTTTCCCTGGCAGCGTGTTTGCTATTTTCTTCTTCTTGAATATCCTTATCTGGGGGCAGAAGTCCTCTGGTGCAGTTCCATTCACCACAATGTTTGCCCTTGTCCTCCTTTGGTTCGGTATTTCAGTACCCCTAGTTTTTGTTGGGAGTTTCCTTGGTTTCAAGAAACCTGCCATTGAAGATCCTGTGAAGACAAACAAGATACCCAGGCAGGTACCTGAGCAGGCCTGGTACATGAACCCAATCTTCTCGATTCTAATTGGAGGGATCCTTCCTTTTGGAGCTGTGTTCATTGAGCTCTTTTTTATCCTGACCTCCATCTGGCTGCATCAGTTCTACTACATCTTTGGGTTCCTCTTCCTCGTTTTCCTGATCCTGATTGTCACATGTGCTGAGATCTCGATTGTGCTCTGCTACTTCCAGCTGTGTAGCGAGGACTACCTGTGGTGGTGGAGGTCATACTTGACATCAGGGTCTTCTGCCATCTACCTCTTCCTGTATGCGACCTTCTACTTCTTCACAAAGTTGGAGATCACGAAATTTGTGTCAGCTGTCCTGTACTTCGGCTACATGCTTATCGCCTCATATGCATTCTTCGCCCTGACGGGTACAATTGGATTCTATGCATGCTTTCTGTCACCAGGCTGATTTACTCGTCCGTGAAGATTGAGTAAAGAGAGTGCTCTTCTGCCTCATTCTTTATTGCCACGGCGAAGTTGTATTATGTGGACTGTGAATGCTACAGGTCTAAATTTAGCTGTGTGTGGCATCAGTTTTGAGTTTTCAAAGCTGCTAGTTAAGATGAACTGGTGATGTGTTATCCACGATTAAGGTATCAATAGCTAGCTAAGTGATTTTGTTCTCTTTTCTCTCTTTTTTTGTCTTTAGCCTTTTGGGTCACCAGGATGCCTATCAAGTGAGCGTTGCAGAGAGAATTGTATACGGATGCTGATAAATCTCATTTCTATTCTTATCGTCAGAATTTTATGTACTTGTTGACGTACATTGAGAGCTCCATTAATGTACCACTGCGGTAAAAATATTCTGACTTCTTGTGTTGGCATTGAACTTCTGATCTTTGAGCATGATCTAGACAATCCAAAAATGATAATACACATGCTTCTGCAAGCTGTACTAGGTGTTTGTAACAAAAAAATGTTATTGCGTGCACTTGCTGGGTTCCGTGTCCAACTGCTGGCCCTCTTAAGTCGTAAGCATGCCTCCTCTCTTGAGCAGCCAATGAGGTCATCATATCTAATTAGTAATAATAGGCAATTCTTAATAGCAAAAATCTCTTGAGTCGCCAACGAGGCTCTCGAGTGCCCAGTGAGGTCGTCATCTCTAATAATTATTAATGAACTCTTAATAATAATAATCTCTTGTGTCGCCAACCAGGTGTCATAGTTATCACGAATTTTGATCTTTGTACTCCACAAACCTTTCAATTATAAGAACGCATGGGCCAGTGGCCTAGTAGGAGGGTGCGAACCATCGCTTAGGATTGACACGATGTGCCATATTTTTCTTCGTCCCCGCACTAAATGGGCTGGTGGAGCCTCGAGTATTTCCTGAACATGTGTAGGAGGAGCGCATGTGTGTATGTGCGTGTAAGTTGTGCGTCTCTCCTTTGCGCTCTTGGAAAAGCCTCGAATATTTCATGAACGTGTGTAGGAGGAGTGTGTGTAAGTTGTGTGCCTCTCCTTTGCACTCTTGGAAGAACTTAACAACTCTAAGAAACCTAGTTTTCAACTCAAAGAACATAAATTATCAAACTGCAAATTCGACTCCAAATCAAGGAATCAGCTTCAAAATCATACAGTAGCAACTTATAACTCCTGTTTATCAACTTTCAACTCGGACTTTGTGCTTCAAATTTGCGAATTCTTTCTGTTCCTTGTCTCCCTCCTTCTGCACATCTAGCAGGGGACGGCGGCGATCGTGAAGGGACGTGACAGTGATGAAGACTCTAGGTGGCTACAACTTCAGACTCCAGACTCTAGGTGGGTGGGGAAAAGCGGCGCCGATGGTGATAGGGCAAGGCATTGGGGGAGGAATGGAGACATGCAAGGGAGCAAGCTGCGGTGGCCAGCGGCAAAGAAGGGAGGTGACTGCGGGAGAGAGGTAGATGAGAGGGAGGAAAAAGAATGGGAAGTTGTTGTTCGGTAGGGATGGATGGGGAAGGATGAGGAGTCACCGCTACAGAAGATGTCATCACAGATGGTTATATGAATTGTTTGTGGCAATTGGTAGGCAGCGTCGGGACTGGTGTTGACGCGGCAGTGCGGCTGGATTCAGTAGCGGAGAAGTCAGGGAAGACTAATCTAGGAACAGAGGTGGCGGAGAATCCCGAATAAGGCGGCCGGTGTAGGGAAGAAACCAAGCCGCTCCGCTAGGGCCCATGGGAACTCACTATCGGGCGTTGTTGCTCGCTAGAGGAAGCCAAGTGTCGGTGCTTTCAGTGCTGGTGCTCGAGACCGAGGGTGCTGACGAGGCGATGCGGCCGAATCCGGTGGCAAAGAGGTCGGGGAATGCTAGATCCGGTGACGGGGTGAGGTGGGAGGAGGAGGATGAAGAGGGCCGGGGTGGGATGAGGGTGAGGAGGAGGATGAGGAGGAGGGAGAGGGGCGGGGTTGGATTGAGTTGTGAGGAGGATGAGGAGGAAGGAGAGAGGCTGGGGAGAGGGGCACGTGGTGGATTAGGGTTAAGAGCGGGTCGGGGCAGCGCTATATGATGGCCTGGAGTGGTTTTTTAAACACATATGGCTTGAAAAAAAATTGTATGTGATAAGTAGTATATTACGGAAGGTCTCCTAAAATAGTTTATGGTAAGTGTTACTGTTAAAAACACTCGTTGTTGTAAAATAAATGATTTTTTATGAGTTGATGTTTTCTGTATTTGCGAGTGGGATGATTGGATCTTAGGTGGTTAGTCATTAGCTTCTTTGGTGGAGCACGCGTGGTCGCAAGTTAGCATTAACCTCAGGTTGCTATTGTTGTAAAATAGTAATTTTGAGGGAGAGAAATCAACTTTCAAGGTACAGCAAGTGTTTACTACATGGGTTGTGTTTGGGGTTGTCTATGAACCAGATTTTCTGAACAAACAAAATACCCAATCCCTCCAATGCAGGTGGCTATTAGAATTTGGACCGTCCCGGATATAGAACTAAAATCCAAAAGCTGGATATTAAGATTTTGCCATTGACATTGGTGGAAATTTCGCACCATTGGCGTCATATGAAAGAGCACATCTTCATGCGTAGTAGTCTTTTCTCAGGGTAAGTAGTTTTTTTTTCTCTTGAACCTATGTCTAATGGCTTTAGGGATAGTTAGATATCGTCCCAAGGGACATAGACTCTCGAAATATATCACTCTTATAAATATAAGACTAGAGAGCCTAATCTCTTTGTCTGCCCCGAGTCATCTATATTCCCTTTCTGGAAAGGTGTCATGTGGGCAGCAAAGGCAGCCAAAATGGGATTCCAGTGGTTTGTGGGTAAGGGTGATAACGTGAAGTCTCGGGAGGACCATTAGTTTGGGACCGCCTCGTTGGCTATTCAATATTGGAAAATTTACATTATTGTGAATGAGCGTAACATTAGTATATCTGAAGCTTGGGATGGGAGTAATCGAGATGTGTTAATAATAGACTAATAGAAACATGGCATGAATTGCAGCAGATTATACTATCCTTCCGGATAATATGCTAGTCTTTGACATGTCGTAGATGAAGTGCCTTCTCGTTTACAAACACGTCACACAGAGTAGCACGACAGAAACATTGCAGTGGTCCATTTATTATAATTTAATTTACAAATTCAAAGAACAAGATACAATTACACAAACTCATTCCCAAAAGTATGGGGAATTTAAAACCGTTCCAGTCGGCTACAGCAAAACTCTATTACTACAACTCTCTCTCACTTGTACTATACTTCTACTCAGTATTATTCTTGTCGTGGTAGTCGACTCCTACTACTCATTCGCTAGTGCCTGCTCTTCGGGAACTTCGTCTCCGATGTCGATGTGGATGATGTCTTGATTTGCCGTCGGCTCACAAACTAGTCAAAAGAATTAGAATAGAGAGATGAGTACGGAAGGTACTCAACAAGTCCAGCAATAGCAAAGAAGTGTTTGATGCACTATCGACTGAGAACAACAATGTTCTCCAAAAGAATGCATTTTGTAAGGTAAGAGAGTCAAGTTTTAATTTAAGAGACTAATGATCTCATATCTCACAGGTTACTAGGATTCCCCATGAATTCCTTTCCTGCCGGGTTCGAAATTCCAACCAGGAATATGGAGTGACATTGCCACACTTTATTACACTCTGCAGAGGTGCGCAACTGTACCTACAAACGACTACAGTCTTGCATCTAATGTGGCCAGACCTCATCTACACTCCCGAGGTCATAGAGCGTTTCACCGTCCGCTCAGTCATACCCCGCGTCTTAGTCCTGCACAATAGGCCAGGGACTACTGGTCTCACATTGATGCTACAGATCCAATGTTTTGTGGTTAGCGCAAAGGACTAACACCACCTTCCTAACAGTTGATACTACAGATCCAACTATTGAGGTCTTCCTTCCTGAGGGAGTATATGCGCGATTGCTACGGCCTTAAACACAATTGATCATTGTTTACCTTAACCTTATTGACGATGGCATGGCACCCAGGTATCGTTAAGGAGGACAAAGCCGGCCCTCTGGACATAGGTTGGGTCGGGCCGACTACTCAGAGTCCGACTTCTACACGGGGGTGCCTTATCAACTTGGAGTACAAGACAGGGATAAACACTTACCCGGCAATCCCAGATTTTGTTGTAACTAATTAGGAAACCAATCTATAAACCGATCCAGACTCTTATAACCCTACCCTGGTCGCCTATATAAGGCCGGGAAGGGACCCTCCGATCGGTACGCTTTCATAAATTCCCATACTCTCATACGCATATCACCTTAGCAACCTAGAGATCTGTTCTCGAGGCTTTGCAGCACTCGGGATACAAGCAATATCATACACCAAACACAAGACGTAGGGTATTACCTCCTCTTGAGGGCCTGAATCTGTCTAAACTTTGTCTCTCGTGTGCACCCATCTAGAACTGCTGTGCGTACGCTGTCCCATATTCATTATTGCCGGATTACTACACCGACAGTTGGCGCCAGGTAGGGGCTGTGTGCATAGATCCATCCGGTCAGATCCAGATGGGTTTCTTCAACAACAATGGCGGCTTCGTTCCGGGCAGCATCATGTGATTCGCTTTCCTAAACGTTGTCCCTGATCCAGGCCAGTTTTTTCCGATTCGGGAAGCTAGACTTCATCGCTGAACGGATCGGCAAGCTTCACCTCTGCGACTAGGCTTCCCGTCGATCCATGGAGGCTTCATCAACATCTTCACTCAGGCTCACCCCTGAGTCCGCGCCTTCGGCTCCTCTCCCCAAGGACGAGGTTACGCCGAAATCAGATCCGCTGTTCGAACACGGGTTCTCACCCGACGAGCAGGGATCCGACTGGCTGGCGTAATCGAGTCTCTCCTACCCGTCCTTGACTATGACTCGAACGATTTTGAGAGCTCGGGAAGCCACCATCTCTCTCGGGAGGTCTTCATGGCTAACCTGGATGTACCGGTCAACAACGACGACCGGCTCATCCCCATCGAAGAACAGACTCCCGAGCAGTTAGAGGCCACTCGGTTCCGCCTTCTTGCCAAGGAGGAGGATATGCGGGATCGTGGACACCAGGTCCACAACGCACTCTGCATGCGCGAGAGGGACGACGTCCCGATATTTCCGCTTCCCAGTCACAACATCGTCGCTGCCTCGGTGGCGGCCCGTGCCATCAATATCCCTAAAGGCACCCTAGGTCACGACGAACTCCTGCGGCTCTAGATCCTAGTGGAGGAAGCAGCCCTCCAGCAGGCCGAGATTTCTGAGAACCGTGTAGGTTCCTCGGCGAGTGCTAGGAGCCGGCGTGTTCCCCCCCAAGGAACCCACCAGCCGCAGAAGGTCGCCGTGTCGACCCCGAGCGTCATCACCTCGCCGGATCGGTCTGCAGCCGACTCGGACTGAATCGTGATGCACGGGGGACTATTGTTGCAAGAAACTGCGCCCGTCAAGGCGCGGACAAAAACGCTCACCCCGCCGGGTCGGCACGTAACCGACTTGGACCAGACCGCGATGCGTGGGACACCCTCGATGCCAGACGCAAGGCTCATCAGGATGCGGGAAGGGACAACCACAGCGATCATCCCGGTGATAGTAGCGACCGTAGCACTACGAGCCGGCGCAGCTCTCCAGCTCCTTCCAGCATGGCCTACGTAGGCCCGAAGGCATTCGGACCTCGCATCCGCGACACCATCTTCCCGACGTGATTTTGAGTTACCGGGATCGACAAGTATACGGGTGAGACTCGGCCAGACATCTGGCTGGCCGATTACCACACAGCATGCAGGACCAATGGTGGCAACGACTATGTTGTGATCCACTACCTGCCCTTGTTTCTAGCTGACTCGGCTCGAGCCTGGCTCACCAGCCTGCCTCAGGGTTGTATCCAATCATGGACCGATCTTGAGACACTCTTCATGAACAACTTCTAGGGCACCTACAATAGGACTGGGAACACGTGGGATCTCCACAGTTGTACCCAAGAGGAGGGCGAAACTCTCAGAGAATACATCCAACGCTTCTCCAAGCAGAAGAACTCTCTACCGGAGGTTCGAGAAGGTGACGTCATCACCGCCTTCTCCAAAGGTGTTCATAGCACCGACCTCATCCACAAGATCGCGCGTAAGAACCCCCAAACTACGCGCGAACTCTTTGACATCGCCAATAACTTCGCCACTGGCAAAGAAGCTGTCCGTAGCGCGATCAAGGACGATAAGGGAAAAGACAAAGCTGCTGAGTTCCCCAGGGGAAAAGACCGTCCCGAGTCGTCCAAGAAGAAACACAAGAAGCGTAAGGGCGAAGACTTCATTGCCGTAGCCGAGCGCGGCCCCGCAGCGTCGCCCTCAGTGCGGCAACGCAACTTTTGAGGAGATGATGAGTCAGCCGTGCCACTTTCATGGACCAAAATCCAATCACGTCACACGCAACTGCAATCTCTAGAAAAACCTGAACAAGCCTTTCATCCCCAACCTGAACAAAAAGATCCTCCTCCTGAGGTGGGCGATGAGTTCCCAAAGGAGACCACGTGTCTCATGATCTTCGGTGGACCCAACGGCTACGAGTCTAAATGATGCCAGAAGATCACAGACCACGAGGTCAACGCAGCCGAACCAGCTGTACCTCAGTACCTCCTGGTGGTCCGAGTCCATAATCTTGTTTGGCCGCTCGGACCACCCCGACTACATACCTCACCCTGGCAGGTTCCCTTTGGTGGTAGACCCAATCGTTAGTGGCGTTCGCCTCACCAAGGTCCTCATGGATGGAGGGAGTGGTCTGAATATCCTCTACGTTAAAACTTCGGACGACATGAAGATTCCTCGGTCAGAAATCAAGCCTACCGGTGCCCCCTTCCATAGGGTCATTCCTGCAAGATGGCAAATCCACTCGGGCAAATCAGCTTGCCCGTTACTTTCGGCACTCCAGACAACTTCCGGACCGAGACCCTCACCTTCGAGGTCGTCGACTTCTCAAGCTCGTATCACATCATCCTGGGACGTCCCTGCTACACCAAATTCATGGCCGTCCCAGCTATGTTTACTTGAAGCTTAAAATGCCGGGTCCCCATGGGATAATAACGGTGCAAAGCAGCTTCTAGCACGCTTACGCATGTGACCTGGAAAACTATAACGTTGTCGCGGCCCAAATCGCTGCAGCCGAGCTTGACAACCTCAAGTCGGCCGTGTCGAGGAAGCAACCCCGACTAAAAAAGCTTCAGCAGTGACATCGTTCCAGTCGGCGCGGGACACCAAGTTGATCCAGCTAGATCCGGAAGACTCCTCCAAGACGACGCAAATCGGGACTGCGCTCAGCGACAAATAGGAAAATGTGCTCGTCAGCTTCCTTCGCAATAATGGGACATCTGAAAGGGATCTCAGGAGTCGACTAGAGGGGGGGTGAATAGGTCGGCTCTAGAAATTAAAATGCCTAATGGGTTTCTCTTCTGGAGATAGGTCAATCCTAGAGAAAATATATGCAACTGATGCAGGTAACTGAGACTCAGCAAGATATATCAGATAAACACCAGACACTCAGATAGCAAACTCAGCTGATGTAGAACAAGTTAAATTCAGAGCTAACTGAGTCTCAGGTGTGAGAGTCAGGTGAGTGCATCAGATGACGTGAACAGGAAAGGTACTAGCTTTAGCAGGAGCTAACTGAGTCTCAGGTGAGGAAACTCAGTTAGTGTGCAACAAATAAAGGTGCTCTAGTGATCTAAGCATACATAGACATCAGAATAAGTAAGAACAGATCACAAGACAGAAAGTAAAGCACACAATGATTTGTTTTACCGAAGTTCCTACTTCTTGCGAAGCAGTACGTCTCCGTTGAGGAAGCTGTTCTCACAGCCGGCACCAAAACGTGCTCTTTCCTCGAGTACCTTTCTTGTGTGGAATCCTTTTATCTTGCTGCTGCAAGACAGGCAGACCCGAATCGCCCTCACAGACTCTTGGTGGCAGCCACACAAGACTTGGCTTGCTCACCAACTCCAAGAGCACTCCCACTCTTGGAGGAACCAGTACCTCGAAGATTACACCTGAAGGACTAAGTAACTCACTCTCACGATGGATGCACGCAGGCAACACTCACTTGGAGACCTAGAGCTCTTTCTTTCTCAACAGGTTGCTTTCGGGTTAGAGGCAAAGGTTGGGTAAAGGTTCGAGGTTGAAAACCTCCCCAGGTTCCCTATTTATAGGGTCCCTGGCAGCTAGCCGTTACCCTCATGCCACGTCAGACAAAGAGCCACCAGACCTAACCTATCTGAGACTCAGCTAACGAGCACCTCTGGTAACCTACTAGCCACGGCTGAGCTACCCACCTGAGTCTCAGATGCCAAACTCAGGTGGACTCGGTTGCCTCAGGCAGCACCTGAGCACAACTCTGGCCGGCTCACTACAAGCCTACAACTGACCAGAGAGCAATGACCTCGCCAAAGTCCCTGACCAGCTCGCTTAGACCCTTGGCACTGGTTCCAAGCTTCTTCACCGAAGACGACTGCCCTTGTAGACGCACAGAGAACCCTTGGTCCTGATCCACCAGCTTCCTAGCTCCTCCAGGACTTATCCAGCTTGCATTCACGGCCCTTGAACTCCATCAAGCAACCATCACCTCGCTTGCCCTCGAGCACAGCCTCGGCTTCCTCGCAACTGTGCCTCAGGAACCTAGCTCGGCTGGTCCTTCTGACCTTCCCAGTTCCTTGCTCTTTTTAGGGCTCATCATCAACAGTTGTCTCACATCAGCTTTCACCTGTCCATCTAATCCCTGTTCACACTCATTGCAAAACATTAGACACAGGTGAGGATTGCCAATAACCATCAAAACCAAACTCTGGGGCAAGATAGCCATCCTTCCAAGCTCCATGGGAGTGGATGCACTTTCAATCTCCCCCTTTTTGGTGGTTAGTGGCAACCCCTTTAAAACATTCATTTAGATAAAAAGAGTATTGCATTTAACCTTGTTTGACACCAACTCCCCCTTAAGATGTGCACAAGTGAGATTTTGCATTTGAATACAAGTGTGCAGATCAGATTTAAACATTTGAGAGTTGATGCAAGCACAGGTTCTCACAACATAACTGAGAATATAAGCACAGCGGAATAGCAGGTATGTTGGAGGAGTACTCAGTAAATAAGATAACAGAATGGATTGCATGCTTGAGTACAAATATCAAATATCAGAGCGTCATGTATATATCGAATATCAGAGCATAGAGTTAAAGAGAGTAATATCATGTATCAGAGCAGATCAGAGCCGATGTGATAAAAAGATCAATGTATTTCAATATATTTGTACAATACAAAAACGAGGTGTTCAAGACTGATAAAAAACATTTTGCAGTACATAGAATGTCTTGACACACATGCAGTCTAGTCTACCCCTTTACATACTGCTCCCCCTGAATATAATACTCTCCCCTACTCGCTCCTCTCCCCCCTTTGCCACTAAGCACTAAAAAGAGATAGGAAGAAGAAGGAAAAGAAGATCCTCAGGGAGCTTGCTTTGGTTGCAGAAGGGATAGGATCTGATCAAATTTGCTGGTGACCGAGGCCTTGAGATCTGCCATTTCACTCTTGAGTTCAGATTTCAGCTGAGCCATTTCTTGTTGCAGTTCATCTTGTCTCCTCTTGATAACAGAGATCTGTACTGGCACAACCCGTTTAATGAAAGCATCAATAGCTGCGGGATTGTCTAGGCGTTGAACCAAAGGAAGACTGTCTGATGAAAGGTTCACAGAGACCGATGCTTGTCGCTCAGCGGGAGGAGATGATTCTCTAGCTGAGTCTCGGGTGGGAGACACCTGAGGCTCAGGTAGAATTGCTGGGAGATCAGCTGCTGGCTGAGGTGACCTGACTGAGTCTCTGGTGGCTTGCTCTGGAGGCTCTGAAAAGGCCGACTGAGATGAGTTTAGAATGTTGTAGAAAGGAACTTCATCTTCATGGTCATCCTTCTGAGGTCTGAATTTGCTGAGATATGTCTTCTTGTCAAGAGAGAAGACTGCAGATGCTAAGGATGTTCTTTGGAGAATCATATGCATTAGATATGAGCCATATCTCATCTTGTCAGATCTGTTCTTCTGGCACTCATTTATTTCTGAGAATATGTATCTGGCCACATCAAACTTCTCTTTCTTGGCTATGAGCTCAAGAATTCTCCATACTGGATTGTATATGGCATCAGTTCCTCCACCTTTGGCACAGATGGATATGTTCAAGATCTTCACTATGTGCTTGGGTGTCTTCATCAATCCTTTGAAATTGGAGATATGCTTAGGGACTGCACCCTTAACAGGAGGAGGCACAAAGCCTGTAGGGAAGAACTTCTTCCTTTTCTCATTTGGAACCCAATCTGGCAGGAGACTCTTATCTTCTTCTGAGCCTTTGGATATGCTGATCTTCTGTAGCTTTGACCCTGATGGTAGATTGAACATCTCTGCAAACTCTGGAGCTGTGATGCACAGCAGTTGACCTCTTGTCATCCAGAGCATATAATCTTGATTGTTCTGCTCTACAAAGACTGTTGCATAGAATTCCTTGATAGCTTCAGAATCATAATCTTGGTTTAAACTGCATATCTTATCAAGTTGAACAGCAGCTAGAATCTGCTTCAGATTTCCTAAGCCGTTCTTAGCAAGATTTTCCCAATCAATTGGCATGCTGTCAACAAAACCTTTCTTCTGCAGCAAGAGATGATAGCTTGATTGCTGCTGATCATTCCAAAACCTTGGATCAGTGCAATGTCTTCTTTTCAGATTTCCTTCACTGTCAAAGTATGGATTTGTGGTTCTCATGGCAGTGTAGTTTGATGTGCTTCTTGAGTCCAGGTTCATGGAGGCTAGACTGGCATCTGCCTTTGGTAGCTTCTTGAAAGCAGTTGCAGATATGAATTTCATCATTGATGTGTCAGATCGTGCAACTTTTGAGAATATAGCTGAGTATTTGGCTTCCAATGACTCATCTGACTCTTCTAACTGAGTCTCAGCCGGGGATATCTTCTGAGTCAGATGCAGAGGGGGATGAGTCTGATTCTTCTGCTGACTCTTTCCTTCCACCACTCTCCTCTTCTTCTTGATATTCTTCATCTGATTCAGACAGCTTTTGCTTCTTCTTGCGAGGAGATGGAGGATGAGGGTCACTTGGACTTGAGTAGGAGTCATCTGAGTCTTCTGACTGAGTCTCAGTTGACTGTGCCTGAGACCCAGTTGGCATCCTATGAACTGACTCAGGTGCTGGAGAAGATACTGCTTTTTCTTGCTCTTCAAGTCTTGTTTCTTCTTGAGCTGGTTCTAAGTCTGATAGAGACTGAAATACAGAACCCATGCTCACTGATACTCCAACTGATGGATCTGCTTGTGGCTCAGTTGGGTTTTCATGTGCTTTAGTTGACTTCTCTTCGAAAGATGATCTTAGCTTATCCATAGATTCTTCCATAGTCTGATCAAGTTCTTTTTCTCTTGAGTCAAGCTCAGCCAAAATGTCTTCAATTGATTCTATGGCAGCTTTCTGTTGAGGTTCCACTTCAGTGAGGACTAATTCTAGTCCAGCTGATGCAGCTGCCTGAGACTCGGCTGGCTTACTCAGCTGAGGCAGTGAACCACTGGCTTGTTGAAGGGGCACTGCATCAAAGTGCTTGAGAACTGGATGTATAAAATATCCTTGAGTTTGTTTCAGCAATTTCATTTTGTAGATGCTTCTTACGAGCTTCATCAGCACAAGAGTTTAACTCCAACATGAGATTCTCTATTCTCCTTTGAAGAATGATATCTGAGAACCTTGTCCAGAGAGGCTTATAATCTTCTGAGAGTTGAGGGAATAGACGATCAATTTGATTGATCAGGTCTGCTTTCTCTTGTCCAGAGGCTTTTCCTTCTTGCTTCAGCAGCTTTTTGAGTTCTTCATGGATTGCCTTGTCCTTCAGCTGAGTTTCTCTTTGGAGTTTCACACTCTTTGGAACATCTGGTGATTCAAAGATTTGCTTTGCAAGAGCATCTATTCTTTCCTTCATTTGAGGCCTTTCCTCATCTGTGGCATTAGGCAACTTATCAGTTAAGTCTTGCCATTTTTTGATAAGTTTGCTGTGTTCCTGTCTTTTAAGAGCTTCTACTCTCCATTCAGCTTCTTCCTCTTCTTGGAGTTGCTTCTTTGTTTTCTTCTTGACTACCACAGCCTCTGATCTTGGCTTCTTTGGCACTTTGCTCAGGGATAAATCTGTTGACTTGCCTGCAGCCCTTGTCCTTTTGAGTGTATCAACTACTGGAGCCTTCTTGACTTTGATAGCTGCCTCTTTCTCAGCAGCCTTCTTGGCTCTTTCTTCAGCTCTTTTCTTTTATTAGTTCGTACATGCATGGTCGAGATACAGTGGAGCAGGAAGGAGGGGAGGATATGTATAGAGAAGGGGAGTGGGGGGGGGTCAGTGGAAGAAATATAGTGTTATGATTGGGAGGGGAGGAAAGTGATGTGGTATAAGGCGAGGGAGAAGGGGGGGAAGAGAGGAGAGGAGAGAGGGGGGGGAGAGCAA
>JAGXJF010001528.1:0-67820 GCA_019208055.1 Stipa capillata | reverse complement strand
TTTGGTCGCACGGCTCGGGACCAACAGTTTGGAGCGTCCGAGACGGTCGGGTTGGACGATTTGGTCGGATGGTTTGGGACCAACAGTTTGGAGGGACCGAGACGGTCTGGTTGCATGATTTGGTCGGAAGGATCAGGACCAACAGTTTAGAGGGTCAGGGACGGTCGGGTTGGATGTTTGGTCGGAAGGTTCAGGACCAACAGTTTGGTGGGTCCGGGATGGTCGGGTTGGATGGTTTTTTCAGATGGTTCGGGAAAATTAGAGGAGAACCGGACCTTCTTCCAGACGATCGTTTGGAAGGTCCGGGACGGTCGGGTTGGACGGTTTGGTCGGATGGTTTGGGACAATTAGAGGAGATCTAGACCTTTCGAAGGGACCATTTGGAAGTTTGCAGGACCTTCTTCTGGACAGTCCGTTTGTATGTTCCGGGACAGTCGGGTTTGGTCGGATGGTTCGGGACAAACAGTTTGGATCGTCTGAGACGGTCGGGTTGGACGATTTGGTTGGATGGTTCGGGACTAACAGTTTGCAGGGTCCGGGACGGTCTTGTGGGATGGTTCGGGACAACTAGAGGAGATACGGACCATCTTCCGGGTGGACCGTTTTGTATGTTTCGGGACGGTCGGGTTTGGTCTGATGGTTTGGGACCAACAGTTTGGAGGGTCTGATACGAATCGCCCTACCAAGCTTGATGAATATGGCTCCAAGCTTGATGAAAATGGCTCAAGAAGCTCAAACACAACACCTACGCATGTTGGATCGATGACAAGAGTTCAATTCAAAGCTATCCAACATGAGGTGAATCTATTCCTTGCTAAATATCTATTTCATTGGAGCTTGAATGGTGTGCTACCTAATGCCTTGATCATTTGCACACTTAGGATGGAGAAACAGGACATCGAGGAAGCTCAAAGCAATCGATTCAGAGGCTTCCAGAAAATGGCAGAGTCTCTGACATCAATCCCGGAGCCTCAGATTTCCCAGAACTCCAGTCAGAGCCTCGGAGATGGACTTCAGGCAAGACCAGAAGACGATCCCGGTGCTGCCGATTTCCTAAACCGGACGCGCCGAGTTCTCAACTCGAAGAAGTCCAGAAGACAGCGCCGAGTTCTCAACTCGAAGAAGTCCAGAAGACAGCGCCAAGTTCTCAACTCGAAGAAGTCCAGAAGACAATCCCGGTGCTGCCGATTTCCAAAACCGGACGCACCGAGTTATCAAATCAAAGGAAGTCCAGAAGACGATCCCGGTGCTGCCGACTTCCTAAACCGGACATACCGAGTTTTTCCTCTTAAGTCTTCAGCCTCCGACGATCCTCCGGACGTCCACTAACGCCAAGATCAGGAGGTCATCCCGGAACTACCGTAAAGTCTTCAACCGGCATAAAGTCTTCAACCTCCCCAAAGAACTTGAAGACTCAAGGCAGAAGGCCATTCCAGAACTTCCGACTTTCCTTCTTCAGCCGTAAAGTCTTCAGCTATAAAGTCTTCAACCTTCCCGAAGAACTTGAAGACTTGAAGACTTGAAGACTTGAAGAATCAAGACAGTAGCAGATCCCGGAACCACCGATTTTCAAACCGGAGCTTCCGACTTTTCTGTCTGTACTCAGATATTTTAGACTCTTATGTACTGTAGCAACATATACTGTAGCGAACCGTCATACTGTAGCTACTGTAGCTACGTGTACTGTAGCTACGTGTACTGTAGCAAACCGTCCTACTATAGCTACTAGTAGATATTTTGTTTGAGGTAGCTTAGTCCTTAAGTCTTCATCCTCTATAAATATGAGGACCTCTCCACATGTAAAGACTAGTGAAGAATTTCAGAATTGAAGAGAACTCTTGTTCCTCTAGAGTGTGAGCTATTTCCACCTCAAGGGAATAGGGAGTTATCTGAGTTTGCTACTCCGTTGTTCTTGTGATTTCTTCGAAGATTGCTTGAACACGTTGCTCCACGTTAGTGAGTAACAAAGGGCCGAAGTGTGTGGTTGGGTGAATCGAGTGCTGCAGACTTCCGTAATCAAGACGGTGGTTGGCCGTGTCATTCATCAGGCTTCACAGGCTAGTTATCCAGGATCCTACGTCGTGAAAATCGGGCAAACTTCGGATTTGATCATCCTCCTTCAGGGTGGTTCACATCATCTGGTATCAGAGCTCATACTCTGGTACTTGGAGGGGGATCGGTTCACATCATCTGGTATCAGAGCTCATACTCTGGTACTTGGAGGGGGATCGGTTCACATCATCTGGTATCAGAGCTCATACTCTGGTACTTGGAGGGGATCGATTCACATCATCTGGTATCAGAGCTCGAGGTTGACACGGTAGGATTTGTATCTTTACTTTGTGTTCTTCTTCCTATCCAGAAAAAGCCACACAAAAATATTGTTCTTCAAACCCGTAGTTTCAATTGAAATTTCAGTGAGTTTTGCTAGGTTTTAATCCATTAGAATCTTGCTTACTTGCTGATCACAAAAATATATTCTTCACTCCAATCTTTTGAATCTTCGAGTAATCACATCATCTATCCATTACTCAATACTTTGCATACCTATAAGGTCTAGCTTACAAAGATTGTTTGGGCTTTGCACATTTGATATCATTCCTAGAACTCCAACTAAGAGTTACTTTTTCTTGTTAAGCCCTTGTTGTAAAATTGACCTTGGTACAAAAGAAGGAAGAGAAAAGAAAAAGAAGGAAAAGAAAAATCAGTACCAATCAAAAGAGAAGAAGAAAGAGCCTTGGTCAATATCTTCTGGGCATTGCTTACAATTCAAAAGCTAAGCAAAACTTGTGATCTCCTGTGCAAATCCATAGCCCAATAACAAGTGCAATCAAGCTTTTGTCTTTCCAACCACTTTGCATGAGTCACATAATCACATCATCTTTTCCACCCAAAATTTTGTGATCACGAAGAAGTATTGAAGTTCTAGTGTGGGTTATTACTTATCATTACAATACCTAGAATTTCAATTGCATAGGTAATACACTAACCTTCCAAGCTCCAGCAAAATAGCCATTGTCTTATTACAGCACTTGGGCCTTGATTCACTCGATTCATCACCTTCACCCTTGTACTACTACTGAAGCACACGTTGTTCTTCAACCGAAGAAGTCTTCATAAGAACTTCGGTAAGCAAGGGTAGGGATTGAGTAAATCCACATAAACAATCTATTCGTGCTAGTCTCTTTGCTTGAGCTAACCATGACAGGAACTGAAGAAAGCCTATATGCCCACAAAAACACCTATTTTTGGGAATAGGAATTTGTCTTTGTACAACTAACCATGGCAGGTCACGAGTACGTGGAACTTCCCTACTATGGAAGTGCTGATCCGGAAGAGTACCTTCAATGGGTACAACATATGGAGTTGGAACTTCAATCCAAGAAGCTTACCAAAGCCAAGGAAGTAGCACGAGCCACCATGGAGTTCGAAGAATATGCTTATGATTGGTGGAAGCATCATCCTAGCAAGCGTTTCACCGCTAGTTGGGATGAATTGAAGATGATCATGAGAGAAGAATTTGTGCCATACGATTATGAGCATGAATTGCTTCGTCAAGTAAAGAGCCTTAAACAGGGACGCCAATCTGTCCAAGCATATTACAAGAAACTGAATTATGCTATGCATCGTGCCAATATCATGAATGCCTCAGAAGCAAGGGCATACTTCAAACAAGGTTTAAATCCTGAAATCTCTACTACTGTTCGTTTAAAATATAATGGTAGTATGCAGGACCTTGTGAATTTCGCCATCGAGGCGGAGGAAAGAGTTAAGAAGCCGCATACACCACGGTTCAATTTGGGCCAAAGTCTTGCGCCTTCATCAACTCAATCAGTTGGGTTTACTCTTCGAGTACCTAGAGCTGAAAAAGAGAAAGAAGCCCCTAATACGGTGCCACCCAAGGAAGCCAAGCCTTCAAGTCAAAAAGAAGAAGATGAAGCTTTAACCATGAAAGAAACTTCTTCAATGGTAAATGGGGTTGAGTGCATCAAAAGTGAATATGTGAGAGATACAACAAATGAAAAGGGAGTAGTGGATGAAGACATAAGTAAGAGAGTTTTTGAAACTAACAATGTCATCTCTACTTCTGATATTGTCTCTCATATGATGCAAGTTTGCAATGAGGAGGATTTGAACACTAATGTAGTCATCTCTACTTCTAGTGTTATTTCTTCCAATGTGCAGGTTGGCATTGAAGAACGGGAGTTGCACGTTGAACCTACACTACCAAATAGAACTGATGAGGTAGCAACATCATCTGAGGAGGATGTTAACGAAAAAGGTACTACTCAGATTATACCACTAGAAAGAGAGCCAAATTGTGAGTATACTCCTGCTGCTATAGTTGCACCATGTGTTGATATTGTTCATGAACAATTGGATACTTCATGTGATACAAGTGCAACTTTACATGCTGATTTGGTCACCCCTTCAGTTGCTATGAATTGTTTATCCTTATGTGATCAAATAGATGAACTAGTTGATGAATTTTGTGCTTTATGTAAAACAAATGAGTTCCCTACTGATTTGGAAGCACAACATTATGATGTCCATGCTACTAGTTCTGAAGTTGATAATTGGGATGAGCTTTGTGATATGGTTGATGACTTGTTAGAAATTTTGGACCTCCCAAGTCGTGAGAAAAACCATATAATTGTTGATTTGAGTGCACCCATTGCTCAAACTAATTCTTCCACTAATTTGAGTGCACCAATTGATGAAATGATTGATGATATTAAATTTGATATGGATCATGTGCAATTAATTAGACATAAAGAAATTCTTGCTAGGATTTTCCCTGCTAATTCTTTGTGTTATATTATGATGGATCCACCTATGTTTGTGAGACATACAAATGTGTACATGCTAGTTCCTTTTGATATGACCTCCAATTCTAGAGCTGACTTTGGGCAAAATACCTTGTGGCATGATTGCTTGAGTTTTAGATCATTCAGTTGTTCTAAGTTTCAGCATGTTGTCACTAGTAATTTGGGATCCTTTAGAGTCTTTCCACCTAGGTTGGGATGGTTTAAGGAAGAGCATGATGACTCTACACCTATAATTCAATGCTTCACTTATATGAGCAAATTTAGTTGCAATACTTGTTGTATGGATGTTCAGCTCATGGGTCCTTATGCTAATCTTTGGACTGCTTCTAACATGAGTTATTGTATTTGCTGCCATGTGCTAATGAGCTATCGCTGTTTTCAAACATTACTTGTGCCATGTTATGATTCTCTTGAGAAGAATCTGAATAAAAATGATTGTCCTTCAAAAAGTAATGAACTACCTACTTGTTCCTACCTTGATATCCATACAAGCATGGGTAGTGATAATAGTGCAGTAGAATCATGGAAGAACTTTAAAGTTTTCTCTCCTATGTTACAAAGATTTGATCTTAAGAAGACAAAGCATGATCACCTTAATGACTTATGTAATTGGCAACAAGTCTATGTGCTATCCTGTAATAACTTATCTGAGTACTTACAAAAATTAAGGTTGATTTTTCTTCAAAGGGGGGGAATGATATGAATAACATTGGTACACATCAGAATGATGAGACTAATATAAAATATGTACATGGTAGTTCAATCTACATGACATATAAGTCTTATAGCTTTTGTACTAATTGCATTGCGCTAAATCAAATAGCCAACAAAATGGATGATCTATATATATACCATGCATATACATTGTTTCTGTTGTTTAGCACATCCCCAGTTTATCAAAAGCCGAGGACGGCTTTTCTTGAAGAAAGGGAGGATGATACGAATCGCCCTACCAAGCTTGATGAATATGGCTCCAAGCTTGATGAAAATGGCTCAAGAAGCTCAAACACAACACCTACGCATGTTGGATCGATGACAAGAGTTCAATTCAAAGCTATCCAACATGAGGTGAATCTATTCCTTGCTAAATATCTATTTCATTGGAGCTTGAATGGTGTGCTACCTAATGCCTTGATCATTTGCACACTTAGGATGGAGAAAAAGGACATCGAGGAAGCTCAAAGCAATCGATTCAGAGGCTTCCAGGAAATGTCAGAGTCTCTGACATCAATCCCGGAGCCTCAGATTTCCCAGAACTCCAGTCAGAGCCTCGGAGATGGACTTCAGGCAAGACCAGAAGACGATCCCGGTGCTGCCGATTTCCTAAACCGGACGCGCCGAGTTCTCAACTCGAAGAAGTCCAGAAGACAGCGCCGAGTTCTCAACTCGAAGAAGTCTAGAAGACAGCGCCAAGTTCTCAACTCGAAGAAGTCCAGAAGACAATCCCGGTGCTGCCGATTTCCAAAACCGGACGCACCGAGTTATCAAATCAAAGGAAGTCCAGAAGACGATCCCGGTGCTGCCGACTTCCTAAACCGGACATACCGAGTTTTTCCTCTTAAGTCTTCAGCCTCCGACGATCCTCCGGACGTCCACTAACGCCAAGATCAGGAGGTCATCCCGGAACTACCGTAAAGTCTTCAACCGGCATAAAGTCTTCAACCTCCCCAAAGAACTTGAAGACTCAAGGCAGAAGGCCATTCCGGAACTTCCGACTTTCCTTCTTCAGCCGTAAAGTCTTCAGCTATAAAGTCTTCAACCTTCCCGAAGAACTTGAAGACTTGAAGACTTGAAGAATCAAGACAGTAGCAGATCCCGGAACCACCGATTTTCAAACCGGAGCTTCCGACTTTTCTGTCTGTACTCAGATATTTTAGACTCTTATGTACTGTAGCAACATATACTGTAGCGACCGTCATACTGTAGCTACTGTAGCTACGTGTACTGTAGCTACGTGTACTGTAGCAAACCGTCCTACTATAGCTACTAGTAGATATTTTGTTTGAGGTAGCTTAGTCCTTAAGTCTTCATCCTCTATAAATATGAGGACCTCTCCACATGTAAAGACTAGTGAAGAATTTCAGAATTGAAGAGAACTCTTGTTCCTCTAGAGTGTGAGCTATTTCCACCTCAAGGGAATAGGGAGTTATCTGAGTTTGCTACTCCATTGTTCTTGTGATTTCTTCGAAGATTGCTTGAACACGTTGCTCCACGTTAGTGAGTAACAAAGGGCCGAAGTGTGTGGTTGGGTGAATCGAGTGCTGCAGGCTTCCGTAATCAAGACGGTGGTTGGCCGTGTCATTCATCAGGCTTCACAGGCTAGTTATCCAGGATCCTACGTCGTGAAAATCGGGCAAACTTCGGATTTGATCATCCTCCTTCAGGGTGGTTCACATCATCTGGTATCAGAGCTCATACTCTGGTACTTGGAGGGGGATCGGTTCACATCATCTGGTATCAGAGCTCATACTCTGGTACTTGGAGGGGGATCGGTTCACATCAGGGTCCGTGACGGTCAGGTTGGACGGTTTGTTTGGATGGTTCGGCACCAACAGTTCGGAGGGTCCGGGACGGTCAGGTTCGATGGTTTAGTCGGACGGACCGTTAGGAAGGTCCAGGACGGTAGGCTTGGACGGTTTGGTCGGATGGTTCGGGACCAACAGTTTGGAGGGCCCGGGACGGTCAGGTTGGACGGTTTGGTCGGATGGTTTGGGACCAACAGTTCGAAGAGTTTGAGACGGTCGGGTTGGATGGTTTGGTCTGATGGTTCGGGACAACTAGAGGAGATCCGGACCTTCTTCCGGACGGACCGTTTGTATGTTCCGGGACGGTCGGGTTTGGTCGGATGCTTCGGGACAAACAGTTTGGAGCGTCCGAGACGGTCGGGTTGGACGATTTGATCGGATGGTTCGGGACGAACAGTTTGGAAGGTCTGAGATGGTCGAGTTGCATGATTTGGACCGTTTGGAAGTTTCGGGACGGTCGGGTTGGTCCGTTTGGAAGTTTCGGGACGGTTGGGTTGGCTGCTCTGGTCGGATGGTTCGGGACCAACAGTTCGGAGGGCCCAGGGTGGTATGTTGGACGGTTAGGTCAGATGGTTCGGGACAACAAGAGGAGACCCGGACGTTCTTCCGGACGGACCGTTTCGAAGCTCCGGGACGATCGGGTTGGACGGTTTGGTCGGATGGTTCGGGACAACTAGAGGAGATCCGGACCTCCTTCCGGACGGACCGTTTGTATGTTCCGGGATCGTCGGGTTTGGTCGGATGGTTCGGGACCAACAGTTTGGAGGGTCCGGGATAGTCGGTTCGGATGGTTAGGGGCAACTAGAGGAGATCCGGACCTCCTTCCGGACAGACCGTTTGTATGTTCCGGGATAGTCGGGTTTGGTCGGATGGTTCGGGACCAACAGTTTGGAGCGTCTGAGACGGCCGGGTTGGACGATTTGGTCGGATGGTTCGGGACCAACAGTTTGGAGGGTCCGAGACGGTCGGGTTGCATGATTTGGTCGGATGATTCGGGACCAACAGTTTGGAGGCTCCGGGACGGTCATGTGGGATGGTTCGGGACCAACAGTTTGGAGGGTCCGGGACGGTCGGGTTGCATGATTTGGTCGGATGGTTCGGGACAAACAGTTTGGAGGGTCCGGGATGGTCGGGTTGGACGGTTTGGTCGGATGGTTCGGGACCAACAGTTTGGAGGGTCCGGGACGGTCGGGTTGGATGATTTGGTCGGATGGTTCGGGAGAACAAGAGGAGAACCGGACATTCTTCCGGACGGACCATTTGGAAGGTCCGGGACGGTCGGGTTGGACGGTTAGATCGGATGGTTTGGGACAATTAGAGGAGATCTAGACCTTCCGGCCAGACCATTTGGATGTTCCAGGACAGTCGGGTCGGACGGTTTGGTCGGATTGGACGGTTTGGTTGGACGGTTCTGGAGAACTACAGGAGAACCGGACCTACTTCCGGACGGACCGTCTGGAAGTTCTAGGACGGTCGGTTTGGACGGTTTGGTCGGATGGTTCGGGACCAACTGTTTGGAGGGTCCGAGACGGTCGGGTTGGACGGTTTGGTCGGATGGTTCGGGAGAACTAGAGGAGAACAGGACATTCTTCTGGACGGACCGTTTGGAAGGTCCGGGACGGTTGGGTTGGTTGGTTTGGTTGGATGGTTCGGGAGAACTAATGGCGAATCGGACTTTCTTCCGGATGGACCGTTTGGAAGTTCTGGGACGGTCGGTTTGGATGGTTTGGTCGGATGGTTCGGAACCAACAGTTTGGAGGGTCCGAGACGGTCTGGTTGGACGGTTTGGTCGGATGGTTCGGGACCAACAGTTTGGAGGGTCAGGAACGGTCGGGTTGGACGGTTTGGTCAGATGGTTTGGGACAGTTAGAGGAGATCTAAACCTTCTGGCCGGACCATTTGGAAGTTCAAGGACAGTTGGGTTGGACGGTTTGGTCGGATAATTCGGGACCAACAGTTTGGAGGGCCTGCGACGGTCGGGTTGGACGGTTTGGTTGGACGGTTCAGGCGAACTAGTGGAGAACCGGACCTTCTTCCGGACGGACTGTTTGGAAGTTCTGGGACGGTCGGGTTGGACGGTTTGGTCGGATGGTTCGGTACCAACAGTTTGGTGGGTCCGAGACGGTCGGGTTGGATTGTTTGGTCGGATGGTTCGGGACCAACAGTTCGGAGGGTCGGGGGTGGTCGGGTTGGACGGTTTGGTCGGATGGTTCAGGACAACTAGAGGAGATCCTGTGAAGAGAATGGCGCTAGCTCATCCTCATCAATTGACATTCCAATACCCCAAGCTCAACAAGGACCCATGACAACGGCAAGAACTCGACAAAACGCTCAACAGGTGAGTCTTTTCCTTAATGAATGCCCACTGGATTTGAGCTTGAATGGTGTGCTACATAATGCCTTGATCATTTGCACACTTAGGTTTGAGGAAAAGGACTTGGAGGAAGCTTCAGAAGGCAATCCCGGTGCTGCCGACTTCCAAACTCGGAGTCACCGAGTTCCTAGACGAAGCCGCTTCTGAAGACAATCCCGGTGCTACGGATTTCCAAACCCGGTGTCACCGACTTGTTAGCCTTAAAAGTCTTCAACTTTCCGGCTTGAATCCTCAAGACAGAAGCCAATTCCGGTGCATTCGATTTTCCAAACCGGAGCTTCCGACTTTTCTGTCTGTACTCAGATATTTAGGCTTCTTTTTGCTATAGCACGTGTACTCTAGCACCGACGTACTGTAGCTGCCAGTGCACTGTAGCCACCGTCGTGCTGTAGCAGGTAGTTGATATTTTGTTTTTTGTTAACTTAAGCCTTAAGTTATCAACCTCTATATATATGAGGTTACTTCCTATGTAAAAGACTAGTGGAGAATTTTAGAATTGAAGAGAACTCTTGTTCCTCTAGAGTGTGAGCTATTTCCACCTCAACCAGGGATTGGGAGTTTATCTGAGATTGTTTCTCCGTCGTTCTTGTGATTTCTTCGTGGATTGCTTGAAAACGTTGCTCCACGTTAGTGACTAACAAAGGGCCGAAGTGTGTGGTTGGGTGAATCGAGTGCTGCAGGCTTCCGTAATCAAAATGGTGGTTGGCTGTGTCATTCATCAGCCTTCACAGGCTAGTTATCCAGGATCCTACGTCGTGAAAATCGGGCAAACTTCGGGATTGATCATCCTCCTTCAGGGTGATTCACATCATCCGGACCTTGTTCCGGACGGACCGTTTGGAAGTTCCGGGACGATCGGGTTGGACGGTTTGGTCGGATGGTTCGGCACAACTAGAGTCCGGACGGACCGTTTGCATGTTCCGGGACGGTCGGGTTTGGTCGGATGGTTCGGGACCAACAGTTTGGAGTGTCCGAGACGGTCGTGTAGGACGATTTGGTCGGATGGTTCGGGATGAACAGTTTGGAAGGTCCGGGACGGTCAGGTTGGATGGTTTGGTCGGATGGTTCGGGAGACTAGAGGAGAGCTGAACCTTCTTCCGGACGGACCGTTTGGAAGGTCCGGGACGGTAGGCTTGGACTGTTTGGTCGGATGGCTCGGGACCAACAGTTTGGAGGGCCCGGGACGGTCGGGTTGGACGGTTTGGTCGAATGGTTTGGGACCAATAGTTTGGAGGGCCCGAGACGGTCGGGTTGGATGGTTTGGTCCGATGGTTCGGGAACAACAGTTTGGAGGCTCCGGGACGGTCGGGTCGGATGGTTTGGTTGGATGGTTCGGGAGAACTATAGGAGAACCGGACCTTCTTCCGGACGGACCGTTTGGAAGGTCCGGGACGGTCGGGATGGACGGTTTGGTCGGATGGTTTGGGATAGTTTGAGGAGATCTAGACCTTCCGGCCGGACCATTTGGAAGTTCCAGGATAGTCGGGCTGGACGGTCTGGTCGGATGGTTCGGGAGAACTAGAGGAGAGCCGGACCTTCTTCCGGACGGACCATTTGGAAGGTCCGAGACGGTCGGGTTGGACGGTTTAGTCGGATGGTTCAGGACCAACAGTTCGGAGGGCTCGAGACGGCCGGGTAGGACGGTTTGGTTGGATGGTTTGGGACCAACAGTTTGGAGGGTCCGAGACGGTCTGGTTGGATGGTTTGGTCGGATGGTTCGGGAGAACTAGAGGAGAACCGGACCTTCTTCCGGACGGACCGTTTCGAATGTCCGGGACGGTCGGATTGGACGGTTTGGTCGTACCGTTCGGGAAAACTGGAGGAGATCAGGACCGTTTTCCGGACGGACCGTTTGGAAGTTTCAGGACGGTCGGGTTGGATGGTTTGGTCGGACAGCTCGGGAGCAACAGTTTGGAGGGTCCGAGACGGTTGGGTTGGATGGTTTGGTCAGATGGTTCGGGACCAACAGTTCGGAGGGCCCGGGGTGGTCGGGTTGGACGGTTTGGTCGGATGGTACGGGACAACTAGAGGAGAACTAGACCTTCTTCCGGACGGACTGTTTGGAAGTTCCGGGACGATCGGGTTGGACGGTTTGGTCGGATGGTTCGAGACAACTAGGGGAGATCCGGACCTTCTTCCGGACGGACCATTTGTATGTTCCGGGACGGTCGGGTTTGGTCGGATGGTTCGGGACCAACAGTTCGGAGCGTCCGAGACAGTCGGGTTAGACTATTTGGTCGGATGGTTCGTGCCAACTAGAGGAGATCAGGACCTTCTTCCGGACGGATCGTTTGTATGTTCCGGGATGGTCTGGTTTGGTCGGATGGTTCGGGACCAACAGTTTGAACCGTCCGAGACGGTCAGGTTGGACGGTTTGGTCAGACGATTCGAGCCAAGTGGAGGAGATCAGGACTTTCTTCCGGACGGACCGTTTGGAAGTTTCGGGACAGTCGGGTTGGACGGTTTGGTCGGACGGTTCGGGACCAACAGTTTGGAGGGTCCGAGACAGTCGGGTTGGATGGTTTCGTCGGATGGTTCGGGACCAACAGTTCGGAAGGCCCGAGGTGGTCGGGTTGGACGTTTTGGTCGGATGGTTAGGGACAACTAGAGGAGATCCGGACCTTCTTCCGGACGGACCGTTTGGAAGTTCCGGAACGATCGGATTGGACGGTTTGGTCGGATGGTTCGGTCTACTTGAGGAGTTCCGGACCTTCTTTCGGACGGACCATTCGTATGTTCCGGGACGGTCGGGTTTTGTCGGATGGTTCAGGACCAACAGTTCGGAGCGTCCGAGACGGTCGGGCTGAACGATTTGGTCGGATGGTTCGGGACCAATAGTTTGGAGGGTCCGAGACGGTCGGGTTGCATGATTTGGTCAAATGATTCAGGACCAACAGTTTGGAGGTTCCGAGACGTTCGGGACAAGTAGGGGAGATTCGGACCTTTTTCCGGACGGACCGTTTGTATGTTCCGGGACGGTCGGGTTTCGTCGGATTGTTCGGGACCAACAATTTGGAGGGTCCGAGACGGTCGGGTTGGATAGTTTGGTCGGATGGTTCGGGACCAACAGTTTGGAGGGCCCGGGACGGTCGGGTTGGACGGTTTAGTCGAATGGTTTGGGACCAATAGTCTGGAGGGCCGAGACGGTCGGGTTGGACGGTTTGGTCGGATGGTTCGGGATCAACAGTTTGGAGGGTCCGGGACGGTCGAGTTGGATGGTTTGGTTGGATGGTTCGGCATAACTATAGGAGAACCGGACCTTCTTCCGGACGGACCGTTTGGAAGTTCCGGGACGGTCGGGTTGGACGGTTTGGTCGGATGATTTGGGACAGTTAGAGGAGATATAGACCTTCCGGCCGGACCATTTGGAAGTTCCAGGACAGTCGGGCTGGACGGTTTAGTCGGATGGTTCAGGAGAACTAGAGGAGAGCCGGACCTTCTTCCGGACGGACCATTTGGAAGGTCCGAGACGGTCGGGTTGGACGGTTTGGTCGGATGGTTCGGGTCCAACAGTTTGGAGGGCCCGAGACGGCCGGGTAGGACGGTTTGGTTGGATGGTTCGGGAGAAACTAGAGGAGAACCGAACCTTCTTTCGGATAGACCATTTGGAAGGTCTGAGACGGTCGGGTTGGACGGTTTGGTCGGATGGTTTGGGACAGTTAGAGCAGATTTAGACCTTCCGGCCGGACCATTTGGAAGTTCCAGGACAGTCGGGCTGGACGGTTTGGTCGGATGGTTCGGGACAACTAGAGGAGATCCGGACCTTCTGCCGGACGGACCGTCTGTATGTTCCGGGACGATCGGGTTTGGTCGGATGGTTCGGGACTAACAGTTTGGAGCGTCCGAGACGGTTGGGTTGGATGATTTGATCGGATGGTTCGGGACGAACAGTTTGGAGGGTCCGGGACGGTCGGGTTGGATGGTTTGATCTGATGGTTCGTGTCCAATAGTTTGGAGGGCCCGAGACGGTCGGGTTGGACGGTTTGGTCGGATGGTTCGGGACCAACAGTTTGGAAAGTCCGGGATGGTCGGGTTAGATGGTTTGGTCGGATGCTTCAGGAAAACTAGGGAAGAGCCGGACCATCTTTCAGACGGACCGTGTGAAAGGTCCGAGACGTTCGGGTTGGACAGTTTGGTCGGATGATTTGGGACAAATACTTTGGAGGGCCCGGGATGGTCGGGTTGGACGATTTGGTCAGGTGGTTCGGGACCAACAGTTTGGAGGGTCCGAGACGGTCGGGTTGGACGATTTGGTCGGATGGTTCGGGACCAACTGTTTGGAGGGTCAGGGATGGTTGGGTTGGATGGTTTGGTCGGATGGTTCGGGAGAACTAGAGGAGAACCGGACCTTCTTCCGGACGGACCGTTTGGAATGTCCGGGACGGTCGGGTTGGACGGTTTGGTACCAACAGTTTGGAGGGTCCGAGACGGTCGGGTTGGACGGTTCGGTACCAACAGTTTGGAGGGTCCGAGACGGTCGGGTTGGACGGTTTGGTCGGATGGTTTGGGACAATTATAGGAGATCTAGACCTTCCAGCCGGACCATTTGGAAGTTCCAGGACAGACAGTTTGGAGGGTCCGAGGCGGTCGGGTTGGACGGTTCGGTACCAACAGTTTGGAGGGTCCGAGACGGTCGGGTTGGACGGTTTGGTTGGATAGTTCGGGAGAACTAGAGGAAAACCAGAGCTTCTTCCGGACGGACCGTTTTGAAGTTCTGGGACGGTCGGTTTGGACGTTTTGGTCGGATGTATCGGGGCCAACAGTTCGGAGGGTCTGAGACGGTCGAGTCGGACGGCTTGGTCGGATGGTTCGGGAGAACTGGAGGAGAACCGGACATTCTTTCGGACGAACCGTTTGGAAGTTCTGGGACGGTCGGTTTGGACGGTTGGTTGAATGGTTCGGGACCAACAGTTTGCAGGGTCCGAGACGGTCGGGATGGAAGGTTTGGTCGGATGGTTCGGGAGAACTAGAGGAGAACCAGACATTCTTTCGAACGGACCGTTTGGAAGGTCTAGGACGGTCGGGTTGGACGGTTTGTTCGGATGGTTCAGGACAACTAGAGGAGATCCGGACGTTCTTCTAGACAAACCGTTTGTATGTTCCGGGACGGCCGGGTTTAGTCGGATGGTTCGGGACCAACAGTTTGGAGCGTCCGAGACGGTCGGGTTGGACGATTTGGCCGGATGGTTCGGGACCAACAGTTTGGTGGGTCCGAGACGGTCGGGTTGCATGATTTGGTTGGATGATTCGGCACTAACGGTTTGGAGGGTCCGGGACGGCCGGGTTGGACAGATTGGTCGGCTGGTTCAGGACATACAGTTTGGAGGGTCCGAGACGGTCGGGTTGGACGGTTTGGTCGGATGGTTCAGGACCAACAGTTTGGAGGGTCCGGACGGTCAGGTTGGAAGGTTTGGTCGGATGGTTCGGGAGAACTAGAGGAGAGCCGGACCTTCTTCCGGACGGACTGTTTGGAAGGTCCGAGACGGTCGGGTTGGACGGTTTGGTAGGACGGTTCGGTACCAACAGTTTCGAGGGACCGAGACGGTCGGGTTGGATGGTTTGGTCGGATGGTTCGGGACCAACAGTTCGAAGGGTCCAGGGTGGTCGGGTTGGACGGTTTCGTCGGATGGTTCGGGACAACTAAAGGAGATCCGTACCTTCTTCCGGATGGACCGTTTGGAAGTTCCTTGGCGATCGGGTTGGACGGTTTGGTCGGATGGTTCGGGACAACTAGAGGAGATCCGCACCTTCTTCCGGACGGACCGTTTGTATGTTCCAGGACGGTCGGGTTTGGTCGGATGGTTCGGGACCAACAGTTTGGAGCGTCCGAGACGGTCGGGTTGCATGATTTCCTCGGATGATTCGGGACAAACAGTTTGGAGGGACCGAGACGATCGGGTTGGACGGTTTGGTCGGATGGTTCGGGACCAACAGTTTCGAGGGTCCGAGACGGTCGGGTTGGACGGTTTGGTCGGATGGTTCGGGACAATTAGAGGAGATCTAGACGTTCCAGACGGACCATTTGGAAGTTCCAGGACAGTCGTGTTGGACGGGTTGGTCGGATGGTTCGGGACCAACAGTTTGGAGGGTCTGAGACTGTCGGTTTGGACGGTTTGGTTGGATGGTTCAGGAGAACTAGAGGAGAACCGGTCCTTCTTCCGGACGGACCGTTTGGAAGGTCCGGGACGGTCGGGTTGGACAGTTTGGTTGGATGGTTCGGGATAACTAGAGGAGATCCGGACCTTCTTCTGGACGGACCGTTTGTATGTTCCGGGACCGTTGGGTTTGGTCAGATTGTTCAGTACCAACAGTTTGGAGCGTCCGTGACGGTCGGGTTCGACGATTTGGTGGGATGGTTCGGGACCAACAGTTTGGAGGGTCCGAGACGGTCGGGTTGCATGATTTGGTCGGATGATTCAGGACCAACAGTTTGGAGGGTCTGGGACGGTCGGGTCGGATGGTTTGGTTGGATGGTTCGGGACCGACTGTTTCGAGGGTCCGAGACGGTCGGGTTGGATGATTTGGTCGGATGATTCGGGACCAACAGTTAGGAGGGTCCGGGACGGTTGGGTGGGACGGTTCGGTCAGATGGTTCAGAACCAACAGTTTGGAGGGTCCGAGACGGTCGGGTTGGACGGTTTGGTCGGTTGGTTCGGGACCAACAGTTTGGAGGGTCCGGGACGGTCGGGTTGGATGGTTTGGTCAGATGGTTCGGGAGAACTAGAGGAGAGCCGGACCTTCTTCCGGACGGACCGTTTGGAAGGTCGGGGATGGTCGGGTTGGACGGTTTGGTCGCATGGTTCGGGACCAACAGTTTGGATGGCCCGGGACGGTCGGGTTGGACGGTTGGTCGGATGGTTCGGGACCAACAGTTTGGAGGGTCCGAGACGGTAGGGTTGGCCAGTTTGGCCGGATGGTTCGGGACAATTAGAGGAGATCTAGACCTTCCAGACGGACCATTTGGAAGTTCCAGGACAATCGTGTTGGACGGGTTGGTCGGATGTTTCGGGACCAACAGTTTGGTGGGTCTGAGACGGTCGGGTTCGAAGGTTTGGTTGGATGGTTCGGGAGAACTAGAGGAGAACCGGACCGTTTGGAAGGTCCGGGACGGTCGGGTTGGACGGTTTGGTCGGATGGTTTGGCACCAACAGTTTGAGATCAGGACCTATTCCGGACGGACCGTTTGGAAGTTCCAGGACAGACAGTTTGGAGGGTCCGAGACGGTCGGGTTGGACGGTTCGGTACCAACAGTTTGGAGGGTCCGAGACGGTCGGGTTGGACGGTTTGGTTGGATAGTTCGGGAGAACTAGAGGAAAAACGGACCTTCTTCCGGACGGACCGTTTGGAAGTTCTGGGACGGTCGGTTTGGACGGTTTGGTAGGATGGTTCGGGAGAACTAGAGGAGAACCGGACATTCTTTCGAACGGACCGTTTGGAAGGTCTAGGACGGTCGGGTTGGACGGTTTGTTCGGATGGTTCAGGGCAACTAGAGGAGATCCGGACGTTCTTCTAGACGAACCGTTTGTATGTTCCGGGACGGTCAGGTTTAGTCGGATGGTTCGGGACCAACAGTTTGGAGCGTCCGAGACGGTCGGGTTGGACGATTTGGCCGGATGGTTCGGGACCAACAGTTTGGTGGGTCCGAGACGGTCGGGTTGGACGGTTTGGTCGGACGGTACGGGGACCAACAGTTTGGAGGGTCCAGGCCGGTCGGGTTGGATGGTTTTGGTCGGATGGTTCGGGAGACTAGAGGAGAACCGACCTTCTTCAGGACGGACCGTTTGGACGGTCCGGGACGGTCGGGTTGGACGGTTTGGTCGGATGGTTTGGGACAATTAGAGGAGACCTAGTCCTTCCGGACGGACCATTTGGAAGTTCCAGGACAGTCGGGTTGGACGGTTTCGTCGGGTGGTTCGGGACCAACAGTTTGGAGGGTCCGGGACGGTCGGGCTGGACGGTTTGGTCGGATGGTTTGGAACCAACAGTTTGGAGGGTCCGAGACGGTCGGACTAGACGGTTTGGTCGGATGGTACGGGACCAACAGTTTGGAGGGTGCGGGACGGTCGGGCCGGATGGTTTGGTCGGATGGTTCGGGAGAACTAGAGGAGAACCGGACCTTCATCCGAACAGACTGTTTGGAAGGTCCGGAACGGTCGGGTTGTATGGTTTGGTCGAATGGTTTTGGAAAATTCAGATGGTTCGGGACCAACAGTTTGGTGGGTCCGAGACGGTCGGGTTGGACGGTTTGGTCGCATGGTTTGGGAAAACTAGGGGAGAACCGGACGTTCTTCCAGACGAACCGTTTGGAAGGTCCGGGACGGTCGGGTTGGACGGTTTGGTCGGATGGTTCGGGACAACTAGAGGAGATCAAGTCCTTCTTCCGAACGGACCGTTTGAAAGTTTCGGGACGGTCGGGTTGGACGGTTTGGTCGGATGGTTCGGGGCAACTAGAGGAGTTCCGGACATTCTTCCGGACGGACCGTTTGGAAGTTCCAGGACGATCGGGTTGGACGGTTTGGTCGGATGGTTCGGGACAACTGGAGGAGATCCGAACCTTCTTCCGGACGGACCGTTTGTATGTTCCGGGACAGTCGGGTTTGGTTGGATGGTTCGGGACCAACAGTTTGGAGGGTCCGAGACGGTCGGGTTGCATGATTTGGTCGGACGATTCGGGACCCACAGTTTGGAGGGTCCGGGACGGTCGGGTTGGACAGTTTGGTCGGATGGTTCGGGACCAACAGTTTGGAGGGTCCGAGACGGTCGGGTTGGCCAGTTTTGTCGGATGGTACGGGACCAATAGTTCGGAGGATCCGGGACAGTCGGGTTGGATGGTTTGGTCGGATGGTTTCGGAGAACTAGAGGAAAACCGGACCTTCTTCTGGACGTACCGTTTGGATGGTCTGGGACAGTCGGGTTGGACGGTTTGGTCGGATGGTTCGGGACCAACAGTTTGGAGGGTCTGAGATGGTCGAGTGGACGATTTCGTTGGATGGTTCAGGATAACTAGAGAAGATCCAGACTTTCTTCCGGACGGACCGGTTGGAAGTTCCGGGACGGTCGGGTTGGAGGGTTTGGTCGGATGGTTCGGGACCAACAGTTTAGAGGGTCAGGAACGGTCGGGTTGGACGGTTTGGTCGGATGGTTTGGGGACAGTTAGAGGAGATCTAAACCTTCTGGCCGGACCATTTGGAAGTTCAAGGACAGTCGGGTTGAACGGTTTGGTCGGATGGTTCGTGACCAACAGTTTGGAGGGTCTGAGATGGTCGGGTTTGATGATTTCGTTGGATGGTTCAGGACAACTAGAGAAGATCCAGACTTTCTTCCGGACGGACCGGTTGGAAGTTCCGGGACGGTCGGGTTGGAGGGTTTGGTCGGATGGTTCGGGATCAATAGTTTGGAGGGTCCGAGATGGTCGGATTGGACGGTTTTGTCGGATGGTTCGGGAGAACTAGACGAGAACCGGATCTTCTTCCGGACGGACCGTTTGGATGGTCCGGGACGGTCGGGTTGGACGGTTTGGTCGGACGGTTCAGTACCAACAGTTTGGAGGGTCCGAGACGGTCGGGTTGAATGATTTGGTTGGATGATTCGGGACCAACAGTTTGGAGGGTCCGGGACGGTCGGGTTGGACGTTTTGGTTGGATGGTTCGGGACCGACTATTTCGAGGGTCCGAGACGGTCGGGTTGGATGATTTGGTCGGATGATTCGGGACCAACAGTTAGGAGGGTCCGGGACGGTCGGGTTGGACGGTTTCGTTGGATGGTACAGGACAACTAGAGAAGATCCACGCTTTCTTCCGGACGGACCGGTTGGGAAGATCCAGGACGGTCGGGTTGGACGGTTTGGTCGGATGGTTTGGGAGAATTAGAGGATATCTAGACCTTCCGGTCGGACAATTTGGAAGTTCCAGGACTGTCGGGCTGGACGGTTTTGTCGGATGGTTCGGGACCAACAGTTTGGAGGATCTGAGACGGTCGGGTGGACGGTTTGGTTGGATGGTTCCGGACAACTAGAGGAGATCCGGACCTTCTTCCGGACAGACCGTTTGGAAGTTTCGGGACGGTCGGGTTGGAAGGTTTGGACGGACGTTTCCGGACGAACAGTTTGGAGGGTCCGAGACGGTCGTGTTGGACGGTTTGGTCGGATGGTTCGGGAGAACTAGAGGAGAACCAGTCCATCTTCCGGACGGACCGTTTGGAATTTCCGGGACGGTCGGTTGGACGGTTTGGTCGGATGGTTTGGCACAATTAGAGGACATCTAGACCTTCCGGACAGACCATTTGGATGTTCCAGGACAGTCGGGTTGGACGGTTTCGTCGGATGGTTCGGGACCAACTGTTTGGACGGTTTGAGACGGTCGGGTTGGACGGTTGGTCGGATGGTTCAGGAGAACTAGAGGAGAACCGGACCTTCTTCTGAACGGACCGTTTGGAAAGTCCGTGACGATCGGGTTGGACGGTTTGGTCGGATGGTTCGGGACAACTAGAGGAGATCAGGACCTTCTTCCGGACGGACCGTTTGGAAGTTTCGGGACGGTCGGGTTGGACGGTTTGGTCGATGGTCGGGACAACTAGTGGAGATACGGACCTTCTTCCGGACGAACCGTTTGTATGTTCCGGGACAGTCGGGTTTGGTCGGATGGTTCAGGACCAACAGTTCGGAGCGTCCGAGACGGTCGGGTTGGACGATTTGGTCAGATGGTTCCGGACAACTAGAGGAGATCCGGACCGACCGTTTGGAAGTTCCGGGACGGTCGGGTTGGACGGTTTGGTCGGATGGTTCGAGACCATCAGTTTGGAGGGTCCAAGGCGGTCGGGTCGGACGGTTGGTCGGATGGTTCGGGAGAACTAGAGGAGAACCGGACCTTCTTCTGGACGGACCGTTTGGAAGGTCCGGGACGATCAGGTTGGACGGTTTGGTCGGATGGTTTCGGGACAACTAGAGGAGATCAGCACCTTCTTCCGGACGGACCATTTGGAAGTTTCGGGACCGTCGGGTTGGACGGTTTGGTCGATGGTTCGGGACAACTAGAGAAGATACGGACCTTCTTCCGAACGGACCGTTTGTATGTTCCGGGACAGTCGGGTTTGGTCGGATGGTTCGGGACCAACAGTTCGGAGCGTCCGAGACGTTCGGGTTGGATGATTTGGTTGAATGGTTTGGGACAATTAGAGGAGATCTAGACCTTCCAGACGGACCATTTCGAAGTTCCAGGAGAGTCGGGTTGGATGGTTTCTTCGGATGGTTCCGGACAACTAGAGGAGATCAGGACCTTCTTCCGAACGGACCGTTTGGAAGTTCCGGGACCGTCGGGTTGGACGGTTTGGTCGGACGGTTCGGGACAACTAGAGGAGATCCGGACCTTCTTTCGGACGGACCATTTGGAAGTTCCGGGACGCTCGGGTTGGACGGTTTGGTCGGATGGTTCGGGACCCCCAGTTTGGAGGGTCCGAGGCGGTCAGGTTGGCCGGTTTGGTCAAATGGTTCGGGACCAACAGTTTGGAGGGTCCAAGACGGTCGGGTTGGACGGTTTGGTCGGATGGTTCGGGACCAATAGTTTGGAGGATCCGGGACGGTCGGGTTGGATGGTCTAGTCGGATGGTTCGGGAGAACTAGAGGAGAGCTGGACATTGTTCCGGACGAACCGTTTGGAAGGTCCGGGACGGTCGGGTTGGACGGTTCGGTCGAATGGTTTGGGGCAATTAGAGGAGATCTAGACCTTCCGGACGGACCATTTGGAAATTCCAGGACAGTCGGGTTGGACGGTTTCGTCGGATGGTTCGGGACCAACAGTTTGGACGGTCTGAGACGGTCGGGTTGGACGGTTTGGTTGGATGGTTCAGGACAACTAGAGGAGATCCAGAACTTCTTCCGGACGGACCGTTTGGAAGTTCCGGGATGGTCGGGTTGGACGGTTTGGTCGGATGGTTTGGGACAATTAGAGGAGATCTAGACCTTCCGGACGGACCATTTCGAAGTTCCAGGACAGTCGGGTTGGATGGCTTCGTCGGATGGTTCGGGACCAACAGCTTGGAGGGTCCGAGACAGTTGGGTTGCATGATTTGGTCAGATGATTCGGGACCAACAGTTTTGAGGGTCCGGGACAGTCGGGTTGGACGGTTTGGTCAGATGGTTCGGGACCGATAGTTTGGAGGGTCCGAGACGGTCGGGTTGGACGGTTTGGTCGGATGGTTCGGGACCGACAGTTTGGAGGGTCCGGGACGGTCGGATTGCATGGTTTGGTCGGATGGTTCGGGAGAACTAGAGGAGAGCCGGTCCTTCTTTTGGATGGACCGTTTGGAAGGTCCGGGACAGTCGGGTTGGACGGTTTGGTCGGATGGTTCAGGACAACTAGAGGAGAGGACCTTCTTCCGGACGGACCGTTTGGAAGTTTCGGGACAGTCGGGTTGAACGGTTTGGTCGGTTTGGTTCGGGACAACTAGAGGAGATCCGAACCTTCTTCCAAACGGACCGTTTGGAAGTTCCGGGACGATCGGGTTGGACGGTTTGGTCGGATGGTTCGGGACCAACAGTTTGGAGGGTCCGAGGCGGTCGGGTTGGCCGGTTTGGTCGGATGGTTCCGGAGAACTAGAGGAGAATCGGACCTTCTTCCGGACGGACCGTTTGGAAGGTCCGGGAGGTCGGGTTGAACAGTTTGGTCAGATGGTTTGGGACAATTAGTGGAGATCTAGACCTTCCGGACGGACCATTTGGAAGTTCCAGGACAGTCGGGTTGGACGGTTTCGTCGGTTGGTTCGGGACCAACAGTTTGGAGGGTCTGAGACGGTCAGTCGGACGGTTTGGTGGGATGGTTCAGGATAACTAGAGCATATCAGGACCTTCTTCCGGACGGACCGTTTGGAAGTTCCGGAACGGTCGGGTTGGATGGTTTGGTCGGATGGTTCGGGACCAACAGGTTGGAGGGTCCGAGACGGTCGAGTTGGACGGTTTGGTCGGATGGTTCGGGAGAACTAGAGGAGGACCGGACCTTCTTCCAGACGGACCGTTTGGAAGGTCCGGGATGGTCGTGTTGGACGGTTTGGTCGGATGGTTTGGGTTAGAGGAGATCTAGACCTTCCGGACGGACCATTTGGAAGTTCCAGGACAGTCGTGTTAGATGGTTTCGTCGGATGTGTCATGGACCCCGGGAATTACATATGATTAGGGGAAGAAATGGTCGCCAAGGTTCAAGGGACCAGTCGACCTGGTGGCACGGTACCTGCGCCGTAGTCACCGAGGCGGAGTGATCCGACACCTGACCAACGCAAGCCGGCCGGAAGCGACTAAACTTCCCAGAACCACATACAATTCCCTGATCCGGTGAATGTTTAGAGTCGTTCCCGAATTCTACCACGCAAAGCAAGATCGGAGGAGTCCGGCGATTCTACCCACACCCTAACCTAGCTCGGAAGCTAGTGGGTCGCTCGAAAGCCTGGTAGAATACACCAACACCCTGCCTGGCCGGCACAGCATCTCAGCCAGCGGGTCACTCAACCGATTCCTGCTCGACTTAGTAAAGAGAGGAATGGCTTTAACTCTTCACGGCATACCCATACACTTCATCTCATTCACGCACGGTGTATGAGCAGCCCCAATAACAACTTGTATATCACAACAAAGCACTACAGAGAAGGATTACCAGATAATGTTTAACACATCCCATACTCGAGGCAGTACATATCTTACATACAATGCGACCCGAAGGTCGAGGAACACCAAAATAGCCACAAGGGCAGCAGCAAAAACGAATTAAAATACTCGAGATGGTGGGGAAACCACCTCAAAAATAGCCCACAACATTCCCAAGGAAGTCGAAGCCGAAAGTGGTAAACCGAAGCAGCGAAACGTCAACTCCAGGGATGCTCTACAAACCTGCCTAGGATAAACCTAGGTGAGTACAACCACCGTACTCGCAAGACATTGCTCATCAATTAATTAAAACATGGTATTAACCCTGTTTGACTTATCAAGTTCAAGTTACATACAAGGGATAAAATGAACATGAGCTACATCATTTTAATTTCATATTTCAATAGACCAAGGTACAACAGTGAGGTAACATCTAAGCATAGATTGTAGCAAGGTACAAAGTAACAATAGTGCATCAGATAACAGCTAGCAATCCAGACTTCACATGAACTAAGGCACGAGTATAACAATCTGAATATCATCGTTTTGAATTCCTTCGGGGCAGCCCACACCCCACTTCAACCATATGCCCACCACAAAAACAAGTTCAATCAATTCTCTCGGACCGTTACCGGCAATCGATCACCCTAAGTGTAAAGAGTGCCTTATCCCTTGGAGGTTGCAAGGCTCCAAGAGTCTTAGACTTACCTCAACTACACCCCAGCCTCGATTCCGCTAACGTCCACGCGGTGATAAGGGAAGTAACACGATGAAGTCACCTCAAGTTGGTATATCGGCAAACTCTACTTACACCTGGCCGCATTCAACCGTCAGATAAATACCAACCTTATTCATCGTGCACACCCTCGGCTCTCACATCTCACTTAAGTAAGTTCAAGTGATTAGGGCAACCAAGTTTATTATTCTCAGCCATAGCTGCTGCATAACACTAGACTTACACATACTAGTACGACATCAAGCACAGATTAAGTAAGCATTCACGCAAGCACCAAGTCAATCCAATTAAGTATGCCAAACAAGATTAACACACAATGTAATGATTAATCAACAAGCAATGGAGCTTGCCTCGTTGCTTGGGGAAGTACAGGGATCGTACGTAAGAACTCCAGAATATTCGAAACATCGGTAAGAAGCAAGCGACCTCCAAAAAAAGGAAAAGCAAACCTAAGAAGCTAGTTTGAAAACGACGAGGGTGCATGGATGCAATTAACGTAGATGTAATTAACATGGATGCAACTACGGTGGATTAAAAGAAGTATACAATTGCGTAAGCGGGTTACTGTTCGTTCCATATGTTGGTTTAGTTTTAGTTGCGGTATAACTTTAATCATGGATAAACCTAGAATATGGAGGCATGCATGGGATACGATATGCAACGAAGGAGAAAGGTTTTAAATCTATAATTAGGGTTAGGGCTCAGTTGATCGATTCGTTGTCGTAGGTGAGAACATGGGGTTGCGATTGTTTTCTGACCGTTAGGCGAATTGTGATACTAGCATTTTAAGTTTGGCTGTTAAGCTAGATTCTCTAGGACTCTTTTTGTATTTTTCTCAGTAAAGAAAAGAATTTCGATATTCTTATAATTAGCTGGGTGGTGAGGCTCGAGGATGACAAGTGGGTCCACTTTGACTCGGGTCGATTGGTCAACCTTGACTAGTCAATGGATCAAGCATAGCCATGATTCATCAACCTATCTTAGCATTATTAGCCTGGGTGCTTAGGTATACTAGCTACGGCTGCTTAACATCAGTGCAACTATTGCATTGGCTGGGGCATATATGTATTTTTCCACAAGCTCTTAAAGGAGGATCAGCAAGACAACAAAGCTTGGAAGACCAAGCACTGCTCCTATATGACCAAGGTAAGGGTCCTTGCAAATCGTCTTTTCACATAGAGGTTTGGTGAATTAAGTACTAGGCCCTCAGATTAAAGCTCATTATATGGTTTGGGTAAGGCATCTATAGCGTACTCTTAGCAGCTCTTTTGACAAATGCTCCAAATGTTAAACATTGTCATAAGCTAGCGAGGAATCAAGGCAATGTCTGTTCTTTTAGTTTAACCAACTGATATGTATGTGGAGAGCAAGTAAGCATCTATCTTTTCAATTTAATAACTGATTTTGCATTCCTGTAGAAAACAGACAACAACTAAAATCAAATTTAACATCGGTTCTTCACCTCCTTGAGCATGCACACATATGCATTTAAGCCTTAGATGCTTAGCATCATCGCAAGCTAACTAAAATCAAGTGTAATATTTGTTCTCATTTAAATAAGGCCACCATAGCGTTAAGCATAAGCATATGAGCATGTCTTGAATATCAGTGCACAGAGATAATGGGTAACCACTGATTACTCAGAGGCAAGCACCCTAGCATCGGTGTGTAAATCCTCTGTTATCATTTTCCTACGTTAGCTTATTACTAAGGTGTAGTTAGGTATCCTTGACCAAAGCATTGAGCTGTCTGGGAATATTTAGATAAAGTTGTTAACTAGTGGGCAATCGTTAGTTCATTAGTAATCTGAGCATCCCATAAAGGGGTATTAGCTGGACATGCATCCAATTGATGCATCAAGTGAACCAATTTTTAGCATATAGTACGGGCTGCCTGATGCACTAAATCCACCATATGAGAATTCATTTCAAGGATTAAAATGAGGTCCAGAAAACAGACTCATGTGCATATATAATGATTACACTTAGAAATTTGATTGAGTACCTTGGCCATTTTAGCAAACTACATACTAATTAACTTCAATCAAATCCTTAACTGCTACTACTAACCTACTGCTAACAACTAATCTAACTAACATCTAATTGGGGAGAGGCGAGCTAGCATATGGGTTAGGTGGAGATGAGCAGGGCTCACGCGACGACGCGCCGCAGCTGGCTTGGGCAAGGAGGAGGGAGGTGGTGGAGAAGCGGAGCTCGACGCGGTGCCGATATTGACGGAGATGGAGACAGGTGGCGCAGTGCTGCTGTCATCGGCGGCGGAGACCTGCAGCAAGGGAGCGGCGCTTGGAGGGGGCCGAGGTGCTCAGGGCGGGGAGGCGCACGGCGCGGTGGGGAAGACCAGCGAGGGCAGCGCTCGGACGGCAAGGGCGGGAAGCGGCGAGCGGCGGGATGGCCAGCAGCGGAGGAGCGGTGCGGCCTTAAGAAAGGATGAGGCGACGCGGTGTTGGGGGAGAAGGAAAAAAAGGAGGCCGGTGGCCAAGAGCAGGGGAGAGGAGGAAGCAAGGAGGAGAGGAGAGGTGAGCTGTGGAGGGAGAAGATGGGGAGAAGAAAAAGGGGGACTGCGGCAGGGAAATGTCTGCCAGGTGGAGAGGGAAAGCTGCCACGGGTGGAAAAAAGAAAGGGAAGGAGAAAAGATCTGCGGGGTGGGTCCCACGGCAGGAAAGATTTTCTTTTTATTTGGTTTCGATTTTCTTGCTGTTTCAGATCCAATTTTGGGTCAAAAAGGAATTTAGAAAGAAAACATTTGTTAAGCTATGTGTATATATATATATATATATATATATATATATATATGCAGATCCACTCCAGCTTCCTTGAATCATTTTGTAAATCGTTTCCGGGGTGTCTAGAGCCTGAGAAAATCATTAGCGTTATACTCTGGGTGAAATTGATTTTGTAAATTTTATCTAAGCTGATTCCGTGTCGTGTTCTCTAGGTTTTCGGGTTGAGCCAAATCGACTAACCGAAATGCATGCATGTATCGAGAAGAACTCCAAATTCATCGCGACGATCTTTGCCGATCTCGTGTCTTAAGATTTGGTCGCTACAGGATGGTTCGGGACCAACAGTTTGAAGGGTCTGAGACGGCCAGGTTGGACGGTTTGGTTGGATGGTTCAGGACAACTAGAGGAGATCCGACCATCTTCCGGACGGACCGTTTGGAAGTTCCGGGACGGTCGGGTTGGACGGTTTGGTCGGTAGGTTCGGGACCAACAGTTTGGAGGGTCCGAGACGGTCGGGTTGGACGGTTTGGTCGGATGGTCCTTTGGAAGGGGTAATCTCGTGATCTACGGTTCTGCACAACATGGGGTAATCTCGTGATCTACAACTAGAGGAGATCCGGACCATCTTCCGGACGGACCGTTTTGGAAGTTCCGGGACGATCGGGTTGGACGGTTTGGTCGATTGTTCGGGACAACTAGAGGAGATCCGGACCTTCTTCCGGACGGACCTTTTGTATGTTCGGGGACAGTCGGGTTTGGTCGGACGGTTCGGGACCAACAGTTCGGAGCGTCCCACACGGTCGGGTTGGACGATTTGGTCGGATGGTTTGGAGACTATTAGAGAAGATCTAGACCTTCCGGACGGACCGTTTCGAAGTTCCAGGACAGTCGGGTTGGATGGTTTTGTCGGATGGTTCGGGACGAACAGTTTGGAGGGTCCGAGACAGTTGGGTTGCATGATTTGGTCGGATGATTCGGGACCAACAGTTTTGAGGATCCGGGATAGTCGGGTTGGACGCTTTGGTCAGATGGTTCGGGACCAACAGTTTGGAGGGTCCGAGGCGGTCGGGTTGGCCGGTTTGGTCGGATGGTTCGGGACCAAAAGTGTGGAGGGTCCGAGACGGTCGGGTTGGACGATTTGGTCGGATGGTTCGGGACCAACAGTTTGGAGGGTCCGGGATGGCCGGGTTGGATGGTTTGGGCGGATGGTTCGGGAGAACTAGAGGAGAGCCGGACCTTCTTCCGGACGGATCGTTTTGGACGGTCCGGGATGGTCGGGTTGGACGGTTTGGTCGGATGGTTTGGGAGAATTAGAGGAGATCTAGACATTCCGGTCGGACAATTTAGAAGTTCCAGGACAGTCGGGTTGGACGGCTTCGTCGGATGGTTCGGGACCAAGAGTTAGGAGGATCTGAGACGGTCGGGGTGGACGGTTTGGTTGGATGGTTCCGGACAACTAGAGGAGATCCGGACCTTCTTCCGGACGGACCGTTTGGAAGTTCCGGGACGGTCGGGTTGGACGGTTTGGTCGGATGGTTCGGGACCAACAGTTTGGAGGGTCCGGGGATGGTCGTGTTGGACGGTTTGGTCGGATGGTTCGGGAGAACTAGAGAACCGAACCTTCTTCCGAACGGATCATTTGAAAGGTCCGGGACGGTCGGGTTGGATGGTTCAGTCGGATGGTTTGGGAGAATTAGAGGAGATCTATACCTTTCGGACGGACCATTTGGAAGTCCAGGACAGTCGGGTTGGACGGTTTTCGTCGGACGGTTCGGGACCAACAGCTTAGAGGGTCTGAGACGGTCGGGTTGGACGGTTTGGTTGGATGGTTCAGGAGAACTAGAGGAGATCCGGACCTTCTTCCGGACGGACCGTTTGGAAGTTCCGAGACGATCGGGTTGGACGGTTTGGCCGATGGTTCGGGACCAACAGTTTAGAGGGTCCGAGACGGTCGGGTCGGACGGTTGGTCGGATGGTTCGGGAGAACTAGAGGAGAACGGACATTCTTCCGAACGGGACCGTTTGGAAGGACCGGGACGGTCGGGTTGGACAGTTTGGTCGGATGGTTCGGGACAACTAGAGGAGATCAGGACCTTCTTCTGGACGGACCGTTTGGATGTTTCGGGACGGTCGGGTTGGACGGTTCGGTCCATGGTTCGGGACAACTACAGGAGATACGGACCTTCTTCCGGACGGAAAGTTTGTATGTTCCGGGACAGTCGGGTTTGGCCGGATGGTTCGGGACCAATAGTTTCGGAGCATCCGAGACGGTCGGATTGGACGATTTGGTCGGATGGTTTGGGACAATTAGAGGAGATCTAGACCTTCCGGACGGACCATTTCGAAGTTCTAGGACAGTCGGGGTTGGATGGTTTCGTCGGATGGTTCGGGACCAACAGTTTGGAGGGTCTGAGACGGTCAGGTTGGACGGTTTGGTCGGATGGTTCGGGACCAACAGTTTGGAGGGTCCGGGATGGTCGGGTTGGATGGTTTGGTCGGAAGGCTCGGGAGATCTCGAGGAGAGACGGACCTTCTTCCGGACGGACCGTTTGGAAGGTCCGGGACGGTCGGATTGGACGGTTTGGTCGGATCGTTCGACACCAACAGTTTGGAGGGCCCGGGACGGTCGGGTTGGACGGTTTGGTGGGATGCTTCAGGACAATAGAGGAGATCGGGACTTTCTTCTGGGCGGACCGTTTGGAAGTTTCGGGACGGTCGGGTTGAACGGTTTGGTCCGATGATTCGGGACAACTAGAGGAGATCCGGACCTTCTTCCTGACGGACCGTTTGGAAGTTCTGGGACGATCGGGTTGGACGGTTTGGTCGGATGGTTTGGGACAATTAGAGTAGATCTAGACTTTCCGGACGGAACATTTGGAAGTTCCAGGACTGTCGGGTTGGACGGTTTTGATGTGAAACACCCTGAAGGAGGATGATCAAATCCGAAGTTTGCCCGATTTTCACGACGTAGGATCCTGGATAACTAGCCTGTGAAGCCTGATGAATGACACGGCCAACCACCGTCTTGATTACGGAAGCCTGCAGCACTCGATTCACCCAACCACACACTTCGGCCCTTTGTTACTCACTAACGTGGAGCAACGTGTTCAAGCAATCTTCGAAGAAATCACAAGAACAACGGAGTAGCAAACTCAGATAACTCCCTATTCCCTTGAGGTGGAAATAGCTCACACTCTAGAGGAACAAGAGTTCTCTTCAATTCTGAAATTCTTCACTAGTCTTTACATGTGGAGAGGTCCTCATATTTATAGAGGATTACATGACTTAATGACTAAGTATGCTACAGTAAGACGGTTGCTACAGTACACACGCGTGCTACAGTACACATAGCGCGTGCTACAGTACACATAGCTACAGTACGGCGGTTCAGAATAGTACAAAAGAAATCCTAAATATCTGATTTCAGAAAGACAAAGCGGTAGCTCCGGTTTCAGAAGTCGGTAGCACCGGGATTTGCTTCTGGACTCGTAAGTTGCTTCAACTTGGAACTCGGTACATCCGGTTTTGGAAGTCGGTTGCACCGGAATGGTTTTCTGGAGTTCTTTGTTTCTCTGAAGACTCGGTGCATCCGGTTTTGGGAAGTCGGTAGCACCGGAATCGTCTTCTGGACTTCTTCAATCTTGAGAACTCGGTACATCCGGTTTTGAAAGTCGGCTGCACCGGAATGGTCTTCTGGAGTTCTTTGTTTCTTTGAAGACTCGGTGCATCCGGTTTTGGGAAGTCGGTAGCACCGGAATCGTCTTCTGGACTTCTTCAACTTGGGGACTCGGCGCGCCCGGTTTTAGGAAGTCGGAAGCACCGGGATGGTCTTCTGGACTTCTTTGATTTGAGAACTCGGCACGTCCGGTTTAGGAACTCGGTTGCACCGGGATTGTCTTCTGGACTTGGAAGCTGACTCCAGCCTTTCCCTTTGAGCTCCCTTCAAGTCTCTTTCCTCAAACCTAAGTGTGCAAATGATCAAGGCATTATGTAGCACACCATTCAAGCTCAAATCTAGTGGGCGTTCATTGAGGAAAAGATTCACCTGTTGAGCGATTTGTCGAGCTCTTGCCCTTGTCATGGGTCCTTGTTGAGCTTGAGGTATTGGAATGTCAATTGATGAGGATGGACTTGTGTGACTCTTAGGGCCATTCGCATCAGTTCGGGACCAACAGTTTGGAGGGTCCGGGACGGTCGGGTTGGACGGTTTGATCGGATGATTCGGGACCAATAGTTTGGAGAGTCTGGGACGGTCGGATTGGACGGTTTGGTCGGATGGTTCGAGACCAACAGTTTGGGTGGTCCGAGACGGTCGGGTTGGATGGTTTGGTCGGATGGTTCGGGAGAACTAGAGGAGAACCGGACCTTCTTGTGGACGGACCCTTTGGAAGGTCCAGGACGGTCGGGTTGGACGGTTTGGTCGGATGGTTCGGGAGAACTAGAGGAGAACCGGACCTTCTTCCGGACGGACCGTTCGGAAGGTCCGGGACGGTCGGGTTGGACGGTTTGGTCGGATGGTTCCGGACAACGTGAGGAGATCAGGACCTTCTTCCGGACAGACCGTTTGGATGTTTCGGGACGGTCGGGTTGGACGGTTTGGTCGGATGATTCGGAACAACTAGAGGAGATGAGGACCTTCTTCCGGACGGACCGTTTGGAAGTTCCGGGACGATCGGGTCAGACGGTTTTGGTCGATAGTTGGGGACAACTAGAGGAGATCCATACCTTCTTCCGGACGGACCGTTTGTATGTTCTGGGACAATCGGGTTTGGTCGGATGGTTCGGGACCAACAGTTTGGAGCGTCCGACACGGTCGGGTTGGACGATTTGGTCGGATGGTTTAGGACAATTTGACAAGATCTAGACCTTCTGGACGGACTATTTCGAATTTCCAGGACAGTTGGGTTGGATGGTTTCGTCAGATGGTTCGGGACCAGTAGTTTGGACGGTCTGAGTCAGTTGGGTTGCATGATTTGGTCGGATGATTCGGGACCAACGGTTTTGAGGCTACGGGACAGTCGGGTTGGACGGTTTGGTCAGATGGATCGGGACCAACAGTTTGGAGAGTCCGAGGACGGTCGGGTTGGACGGTTTCGTCGAATGGTTCGGGACCAACAGTTTGGAGGGTCCGGGGCGGTCGGGTTGGATGGTTTGGTCGGATGGTTCGGGAGAACTAGAGGAGAGCCGGACCTTCTTTCCGACGGACCGTTTGGAAGGTCCGGGACGGTCGGGTTGGACGGTTTGGTCGGATCGTTCGGGACCAACAGTTTGGAGGGGCCCGGGACGGTCGGGTTGGTCGGTTTGGTCGGATGGTTCGGGACAACTAGAGGAGATCAGGACCTTCTTCCGGACGGACCGTTTGGAAGTTTCGGGACGATCGGGGTGAACAGTCTAGTCGGATGGTTAGGGACCAACTGTTTGGAGGGTCTGAGACGGTCGGGTTCGACGGTTTGGTTGGATGGATCGGGACAACTAGTGGAGATCGGAACCTTCACCTGGACGGACCGTTTGGAAGCTCCGGGACGGTCGGGTTGGACGGTTTGGTCGGATGGTTCGGGACCAACAGTTTTGGAGGGTCTGAGACGGTCGGGGTGGACGGTTTGGTCGGATGGTTCGGGAGAACTAGAGGAGATCCGACCGTCTTCCGGACGGACTGTTTCGAAGTTTCGGTACGGTCGGGTTGGGACGGTTTGATCGGATGGTTTGGGACAACTGGAGGAGATCCGGACCGTCTTCTGAACGGACCGTTTGGAAGTTTCGGGACGATCGGATTGGACGGTTTGGTCCATGGTTTGGGACAACTAGACGAGATCCGGACCTTATTCCGGATGGACCGTTTGTATGTTCCGGGACAGTGGGGTTTGGTCGGATGGTTCGGGACCAACAGTTTGGAGCATCCGAGACAATCGGGTTGGACGATTTGGTCGGGTGGTTTGGGACAATTAGAGCAGATCTAGACCTTCTGGACGGATCATTTCGAAACGTTCCAGGACAGTCGGGTTGGATGGTTTCGTCGGATGGTTCGGGACCAACAGTTTGGAGGGTCCGAGATAGTTGGGTTGCATGATTTGGTCGGATGATTCGGGACCAACAGTTTTGAGGATCCGGGACAGCCAGGTTGGACGGTTTGGTCAGATAGTTCGAGACCAACAGTTTGGAGGGTCCGAGACGGTCAGGTTGGACGGTTTGGTCGGATGGTTCGGGGCCAACATTTTGGAGGGTCCGGGACGGTCAGGTTGGATGGTTTTGGTCGGATGGTTCGGGAGAACTAGAGGAGAACCGGACCTTCTTCTGGACGGATCGTTCGGAAGGTCCGGGACGGTCGGGTTGGACGGTTTGGTCGGATGGTTTGGGACAATTAGAGGAGATCTAGACCTTCCGGACGGACCATTTGGAAGTTCCAGGACAGTAGGCTTGGACGGTTTCGTCGGATGGTTCGGGACCAACAGTTTGGATGGTCTGAGACGGCCGGGTTGGACGGTTTGGTAGGATGGTTCAGGACAATTAGAGGAGATCCGGACCTTCTTCCGGACGGACCGTTTGGAAGGTCCGGGACGGTCGGGTTGGACGGTTTGGTCGGACGCTGCGGGACCAACAGTTTGGACGGTCCGAGACGGTCGCGCTGGACGGTTGGTCGGATGGTTCGGGAGAACTAGAGGAGAACCGGACCTTCTTCCGGATGGACCGTTCGGAAGGTCCGGGACGGTTGGGTTCCGGTTTGCTCGGATGGTTCCGGACAACTTGAGGAGATCAGGACCTTCTTCCGGACAGACCGTTTGGATGTTTCGGGACAGTTTGGTCGGATGGTTCGGAACAACTAGAGGAGATCAGGACCTTCTTCCGGACGGACCGTTTGGAAGTTCCGGGACGATCGGGTTGGACGGTTCGGTCGATAGTTGGGGACAACTAGGGGAGATCCGGACCTTCTTCCGGACGGACCGTTTGTATGTTCTGGGACAATCGGGTTTGGTCGGATGGTTCGGGACCAACAGTTTGGTGCGTCCGACACGGTCGGGTTGGACGATTTGGTCAGATGGTTTGGGACAATTTGAGAAGATCTAGACTTTCTGGACGGACCATTTCGAATTTCCAGCACAGTCGGGTTGGATGGTTTCGTCGGATGGTTCGGGACCAACAGTTTGGACGGTCGGAGTCAGTTGGGTTGCATGATTTGGTCGGATGATTCGGGACCAACGGTTTTGAGGCTACGGGACAGTCGGGTTGGACGGATTGGTCAGATGGATCGGGACCAACAGTTTGGAGGGTCCGAGACGGTCGGGTTGGACGGTTTCGTCGGATGGTTCGGGACCAACAGTTTGGAGGGTCCGGGATGGTCGGGTTGGATGGTTTGGTCGGATGGTTCGGGAGAACTGGAGGAGAGCCGGACCTTCTTCCGGACGGACCGTTTGGAAGGTCCGGGACGGTCGGGTTGGACAGTTTGGTCGGATCGTTCGGGACCAACAGTTTGGAGGGCCCGGGACGGTCGGATTGGTCGGTTTGGTCGGATGGTTCGGGACCAACAGTTTGGACAGTCTGGGACGGTCGGATTGGACGGTTTGGTCGGATGGTTCGGGACCAACAGTTTGCAGGGTCCGAGGCGGTCGGGTTGGATGGTTTGGTCGGATGGTCGGGAGAACTAGAGGAGAACCGGACCTTCTTCCGGACGGATCGTTTGGAAGGTCCGGGACGGTCGGGTTGGACGGTTTGGTCGGATGGTTTGGGTCAATTAGAGGAGATCTAGACCTTCCGGACGGACCATTTGGAAGTTCCAGGACAGTAGGGTTGGACGGTTTCGTCGGATGGTTCGGGACCAACAGTTTGGATGGTCTGAGACGGCCGGGTTGGACGGTTTGGTAGGATGGTTCAGGACAATTAGAGGAGATCCGGACCTTCTTCCGGACGGACCGTTTGGAAGGTCCGGGACGGTCGGGTTGGACGGTTTGGTCGGACGCTGCGGGACCAACAGTTTGGACGGTCCGAGACGGTCGCGCTGGACGGTTGGTCGGATGGTTCGGGAGAACTAGAGGAGAACCGGACCTTCTTCCGGACGGACCGTTCGGAAGGTCCGGGACGGTTGGGTTGGACGGTTTGCTCGGATGGTTCCGGACAACTTGAGGAGATCAGGACCTTCTTCCGGACAGACCGTTTGGATGTTTCGGGACAGTTTGGTCGGATGGTTCGGAACAACTAGAGGAGATCAGGACCTTCTTCCGGACGGACCGTTTGGAAGTTCCGGGACGATCGGGTTGGACGGTTCGGTCGATAGTTGGGGACAACTAGGGGAGATCCGGACCTTCTTCCGGACGGACCGTTTGTATGTTCTGGGACAATCGGGTTTGGTCGGATGGTTCGGGACCAACAGTTTGGTGCGTCCGACACGGTCGGGTTGGACGATTTGGTCGGATGGTTTGGGACAATTTGAGAAGATCTAGACTTTCTGGACGGACCATTTCGAATTTCCAGCACAGTCGGGTTGGATGGTTTCGTCGGATGGTTCGGGACCAACAGTTTGGACGGTCGGAGTCAGTTGGGTTGCATGATTTGGTCGGATGATTCGGGACCAACGGTTTTGAGGCTACGGGACAGTCGGGTTGGACGGATTGGTCAGATGGATCGGGACCAACAGTTTGGAGGGTCCGAGACGGTCGGGTTGGACGGTTTCGTCGGATGGTTCGGGACCAACAGTTTGGAGGGTCCGGGATGGTCGGGTTGGATGGTTTGGTCGGATGGTTCGGGAGAACTGGAGGAGAGCCGGACCTTCTTCCGGACGGACCGTTTGGAAGGTCCGGGACGGTCGGGTTGGACAGTTTGGTCGGATCGTTCGGGACCAACAGTTTGGAGGGCCCGGGACGGTCGGGTTGGTCGGTTTGGTCGGATGGTTCGGGACCAACAGTTTTGGACAGTCTGGGACGGTCGGATTGGACGGTTTGGTCGGATGGTTCGGGACCAACAGTTTGCAGGGTCCGAGGCGGTCGGGTTGGATGGTTTGGTCGGATGGTCGGGAGAACTAGAGGAGAACCGGACCTTCTTCCGGACGGATCGTTTGGAAGGTCTGGGACGGTCGGGTTGGACGGTTTGGTCGGATGGTTTGGGTCAATTAGAGGAGATCTAGACCTTCCGGACGGACCATTTGGAAGTTCCAGGACAGTAGGGTTGGACGGTTTCGTCGGATGGTTCGGGACCAACAGTTTGGATGGTCTGAGACGGTCGGGTTGGACGGTTTGGTAGGATGGTTCAGGACAATTTGAGGAGATCCGGACCTTCTTCCGGACGGACCGTTTGGAAGGTCCGGGACGGTCGGGTTGGACGGTTTGGTCGGACGGTGCGGGACTAACAGTTTGGACGGTCCGAGACGGTCGGGCAGGACGGTTGGTCGGATGGTTCGGGAGAACTAGCGGAGAACCGGACCTTCTTCCGGACGGACCGTTCGGAAGGTCCGGGACGGTCGGGTTGGACGGTTTGGTCGGATGGTTCCGGACAACGTGAGGAGATCAGGACCTTCTTCCGGACAGACCGTTTGGATGTTTCGGGACGGTCGGGTTGGACGGTTTGGTCGGATGATTCGGAACAACTAGAGGAGATCAGGACCTTCTTCCGGACGGACCGTTTGGAAGTTCCGGGACGATCGGGTCAGACGGTTTTGGTCGATAGTTGGGGACAACTAGAGGAGATCCAGACCTTCTTCTGGACAGACCGTTTGTATGTTCTGGGACAATCGGGTTTGGTCGGATGGTTCGGGACCAACAGTTTGGTGCGTCCGACACGGTCGGGTTGGACGATTTGGTCGGATGGTTTAGGACAATTTGAGAAGATCTAGACCTTCTGGACGGACTATTTCGAATTTCCAGGACAGTTGGGTTGGATGGTTTTGTCGGATGGTTCGGGACCAGTAGTTTGGACGGTCCGAGTCAGTTGGGTTGCATGATTTGGTCGGATGATTCGGGACCAACGGTTTTGAGGCCACGGGACAGTTGGGTTGGACGGTTTGGTCAGATGGATCGGGACCAACAGTTTGGAGAGTCCGAGACGGTCGGGTTGGACGGTTTCGTCGGATGGTTCGGGACCAACAGTTTGAAGGGTCCGGGGCGGTTGGGTTGGATGGTTTGGTCGGATGGTTCGGGACCAACAGTTTGGAGGGCCCGGGATGGTCGGGTTGGTCGGTTTGGTCGGATGGTTCGGGACAACTAGAGGAGATCAGGACCTTCTTCCGGACGGACCGTTTGGAAGTTTCGGGACGGTCGGGGTGAACAGTCTGGTCGGATGGTTCGGGACACCTAAAGGAGAACCGGACCTTCTTCTGGACGGACCGTTTGGAAGTTCCGGGACGATCGTGTTGGACGGTTTGCTCCGATGGTTCGGGAGCAACAGTTTGGAGGGTCTGAGGCGGTCGGGTTGGCTGGTTTGGTCGGATGGTTTGGGACCAAAAGTTTGGAGGGTCCGAGACGGTCGGGTTGGATGGTTTGGGACCAACAGTTTGGAGGGTCCAGGACGGTCGGGTTGGACGGTTTGGTCGGATGGTTTGGGACCAACAGTTTGGAGGGTCCGAGACGGTCGGGTTCGATGGTTTGTTCGGATGGTTCGGGACCAACAGTTCGGAGGGTCCGGGGCGGTCGGGTTGGATGCTTTGGTCGGACGGTTCGGGACAATTAGAGGAGATCAGGACCTTCTTCCTGACGGACCGTTTGAAAGTTCTGGGACGATCGGGTTCGATGGTTTGGTCGGATGCTTCGGGACCAACAGTTTGGAAGGTCCGGGACGGTCGGGTTGGACGGTTTGGTCGGATGGTTCGGGACCAACAGTTTGGAGGGTCCGAGACGGTCGAGTTTGATGGTTTGGTCAGATGGTTCGGGACCAACAGTTCGGAGGGTCCGGGGTGGTCGGGTTGGACGGTTTGGTCGGGTGGTTCGGGACAACAAGACGAGATCAGGACCTTGTTCCGGACGTACCGTTTGTAAGTTCCGGAATGATCGGGTAGGACGGTTTGGTCGGATGGTTCGGGACCAAACAGATTGGAGGGTCCGAGACGGTCAGGTTGGATTGTATGGTCGGATCGTTCGGGAACAACAGATCGGAGGGTCTGGGGTGGTCGGATTGGACGGTTTGGTCGGATGGTTCGGGACAACTAGAGGAGATCCGGACCTTCTTCCGGACGGACCGTTTGGAAGTTCCCAGACGATCGGGTTGGACGGTTCGGTCGGATGGTTCGGGACCAACAGTTTAGAGGGTCCGAGACGGTCGGGTTGATGGTTTGGTCGGATGGTACGGGACCAACAGTTTGGAGGGTCCAGGGTGGTCGGGTTGGTCGGTTTGGTCGGATGGTTCAGGACAACAAGAGGACATCCGGACCTTCTTCCGGACGGACCGGTCGGAAGTTCCGGGACGATCGTGTTGGACGGTTTGGTCCGATGGTTCGGGACAACTAGAGGAGATCTGGACCTTCTTCCGAACGGACCGTTTGTAAGTTCCGGGACGGTCGGGTTTCGTCGGATGGTTCGGGACCAACAGTTTGGAGCGTCCGAGACGGTCGGGTTCGACGATTTGTTCGGATGGTTCAAGACCAACAGTTTCGTGGGTCCAAGACGGTGGGGTTGCATGATTTGGTCGGATGGTTCGGGACCAGTAGTTTGGAGGGTTCGGGACGGTCGGCTTGGACTATTTTGGTCGGATGGTTCTGGACCAACAGTTTGGAGGGCCCGAGCCGGTCGGGTTGGACGGTTTGGTTGGATGGTTCGGGACCAACAGTTCGGAGTGTCCGGCTCGGTCGGGTTGGACGATCTGGTCGGATGGTTCGGGACCAACAGTTCGGAGGGTCCGGGGCGGTCGGGTTGCATGATTTGGTCGGATGGTTCGAGACCAACAGTTTGGAGGGTCCGGGACGGTCGGGTTGGACGGTTTGGTCGGATGGTTCGGGACCAATAGTTTGGAAGGTCCGGGACGGTCGGGTTGGACGGTTTGGTCGGATGGTTCGGGACTAACAGTTTGGTCGGATGGTTCGGAAGTTCCGGGACGATCGGGTTGGACGGTTTGGTCGCATGGTTCGGGACCAAACAGTTTGGAGGGTCCGAGACGGTCAGGTTGGATGGTAAGGTCAGATCGTTCGGGAACAACAGTTCGCAGGGTCCGGGGTGGACGGATTGGACGGTTCGGTCGGATGGTTTGGGACAACTAGAGGAGATCCGGACCTTCTTCCGGACGGACCGTTTGGAAGTTCCGGGACGATCGGGTTGGACGGTTCAGTCGGATGGTTCGGGACCAACAGTTTGGAGGGTCCGGGACGGTCGGGTTGGACGGTTTGATCGGATGGTTCGGGACCAATAGTTTGGAGAGTCTGGGACGGTCGGATTGGACGGTTTGGTCGGATGGTTCGAGACCAACAGTTTGGGTGGTCCGAGGCGGTCGGGTTGGATGGTTTGGTCGGATGGTTCGGGAGAACTAGAGGAGAACCGGACCTTCTTGTGGACGGACCCTTTGGAAGGTCCAGGACGGTCGGGTGGGACGGTTTGGTCGGATGGTTCGGGACCAACAGTTTGGTGGGTCCGAGACGGTCGGGTTCGATAATTTCGTCGGATGGTTCGGGACCAACAGTTCGGAGGGTCCTGGGTGGTCGGGTTGGTCGGTTTGGTCGGATGGTTCGCGACAACAAGAGGACATCCGGACCTTCTTCCGGACGGACCGCTCGGAACTTCCGGGACGATCGTGTTGGACGGTTTGGTCATGTGGTTCGGGACAACTAGAGGAGATCCAGACCTTCTTCCGGACGGTCGGGTTTGTAAGTTCCGGGACGGTCGGGTTTCGTCGGATGGTTCGGGACCAACAGTTTGGAGCGTCCGAGACGGTCGGGTTGGACGATTTGTTCGGATGGTTTAGGACCAACAGTTTCGAGGGTCCGAGACGGTGGGGTTGCATGATTTGGTCGGATGGTTCGGGACAATTAGATGAGATCAGGACCTTCTTCCTGACGGACTGTTTGGAAGTTCTGGGACGATCGGGTTCGATGGTTTGGTCGGATGGTTCGGGACCAACAGTTTAGAAGTTCCGGGACGATCGTGTTGGACGGTTTGGTCGGATGGTTCGGGACCAAACAGTTTGGAGGGTCCGAGACGGTCAGGTTGGATGGTATGGTCGGATTGTTCGGGAACAACAGTTCGGAGGATCCGGGGTGGTCGGATTGGACGGTTTGGTCGGATGGTTCGGGACAACAAGATGAGATCAGTACCTTCTTCTGGACGTACTGTTTGGAAATTCTGGGACGATCGGGTTGGACGGTTTGGTCGGATGGTTCGGGACCAAACAGTTTGCAGGGTCCGAGACGGTCAGGTTGGATTGTATGGTCGGATCGTTCGGGAACAACAGTTCAGAGGGTCCGGGGTGGTCGGATTGGACGGTTTGGTCGGATGGTTCGGGACAACTAGAGGAGATCCGGACCTTCTTCCGGACGGACCGTTTGGAAGTTTCGGGACGATCGGGTCGGACGGTTCGGTCGGATGGTTCGGGACCAACAGTTTGGAGGGTCCGAGACGGTCGTGTTGGATGGTTTGGTCGGATGGTTCGGGACCAACAGTTCGGAGGGTCCGGGGTGGTCGGGTTGGTCGGTTTGGTCGGATGGTTCGAGACAACAAGAGGACATCCGGACCTTCTTCCGGACGGACCGTTCGGAAGTTCCGGGACGATCGTGTTGGGCGGTTTGGTCAGATGGTTCGGGACAACTAGAGGAGATCCGGACCTTCTTCCGGAAGGACCGTTTGTATGTTCCGGGACGGTCGGGTTTCGTCGGATGGTTCGGGACCAACAGTTTGGAGGGCCCGAGCCGGTCGGGTTGGACGGTTTGGTCGGATGGTTCGGGACCAACAGTTCGGAGGGTCCCGCACGGTCGGGTTGGACGATTTGGTCGGATGGTTCGGGACCACCAGTTTGGAAGGTCCGGGACGGTCGGGTTGTATGATTTGGTCGGATGGTTCGGGACCAACAGTTTGGAGGGTCTGGGATGGTCGGGTTGGACGGTTTGGTCGGATGGTTCGGGACCAACAGTTTGGAGAGTCTGGGACGATCGGCTTGAACGGTTTGGTCAGATGGCTCGGGACCAACAGTTCGGAGGGTCCGAGACGGCCGGGTTGGATGGTTTGGTCGGATGGTTCGGGAGAACTAGAGGAGAACCGGACCTTCTTGTGGACGGACCGTTTGGAAGGTCCAGGACGGTCGGGTTGGACGGTTTGGTCGGATGGTTCGGGACCAACAGTTTGGAGGGTCCGAGACGGTCGGGTTCGATGGTTTGTTCGGATGGTTCGGGACCAACAGTTTGGAGGGTCCGGGGCGGTCGGGTTAGATGCTTTGGTCGGATGGTTCGGGACAATTAGAGGAGATCAGGACCTTCTTCCTGACGGACCGTTTGGAAGTTCTGGGACGATCGGGTTCGATGGTTTGATCGGATGCTTCGGGGCCAACAGTTTGGAAGGTCCGGGACGGTCGGGTTGGACGGTTTGGTCGGATGGTTCAGGACCAACAGTTTGGAGGGTTCGAGACGGTCGAGTTGGATGGTTTGGTCGGATGGTTCGGGACCAACAGTTCGGAGGGTCCGGGGTGGTCGGGTTGGATGGTTTGGTCGGGTGGTTCGGGACAAGAAGACGAGATCAGGACCTTGTTCCGGACGTACCGTTAGGAAGTTCCGGGACGATTGGGTTGGACGGTTTGGTCGGATGGTTCGGGACCAAACAGTTTGGAAGGTCCGAGATGGTCAGGTTTGATTGTATGGTCGGATCGTTCGGGAACAACAGAGCGGAGGGTCCGGGGTGGTCAGATTGGACGGTTTGGTCGGATGGTTCGGGACAACAAGGGGAGATCCGGACCTTCTTCCGGACGGACCGTTTGGAAGTTCCAGGACGATCTGGTTGGACGGTTCGGTCGGATGGTTCGGGACCAACAGTTTGAAGGGTCCGAGACGGTCGGGTTGGATGGTTTGGTCGGATGGTTCGGGACTAATAGTTCAGAGGGTCCAGGGTGGTCGGGTTGGTCGGTTTGGTCGGATGGTTCGGGACAACAAGAGGACATCCGGACCTTCTTCCGGACGGACCGTTCGGAAGTTCCGGGACGATCGTGTTGGACGGTTTGGTCCGATGGTTCGGGACAACTAGAGGAGATCCGGACTTTCTTCCGGACGGACCGTTTGTAAGTTCCGGAACGGTCGGGTTGGACGATTTGTTCGGATAGTTCAGGACCAACAGTTTGGAGGGTCCGAGACGGTGGGGTTGCATGATTTGGTCGGATGTTTCGGGACCAGTAGTTTGGAGGGTTCGGGACGGTCGGGTTGGACTGTTTGGTCGGATGGTTCAGGACCAACAGTTTGGAGGGCCCGAGCCGGTCGGGTTGGACTGTTTGGTTGGATGGTTCGGGACCAACAGTTCGGAGTGTCCGGCATGGTCGGGTTGGACGATTTGGTCGGATGGTTCGGGACCAACTGTTCGGAGGGTCCGGGACGGTCAGGTTGCATGATTTGGTCGGATGGTTCGAGACCAACAGTTTGGAGGGTCCGGGACGGTCGGCTCGGACGGTTTGGTCGGATGGTTCAGGACCAACAGTTTGGACGGGCCGGAACGGTCGGGTTGGATGGTTTGGTCGGATGGTTCAGGAGAACTAGAGGGCAACCGAACCTTCTTCCAGACGGACCGTTTGGAAGTTTCGGGACGGTCGGGTTGGACAGTTTAGTCGGATGGTTCGGGACAACTAGAGGGGATCCGGACCGTCTTCCGGACGGACCGTTTGGAAGTTCCGGGACGGTCGGGTTGGATGGTTTGGTCAGATGATTCGGGACCAACAGTTTGGAGGGTCCGGGACAGCGGGTTGGACGGTTTGGTCAGATGGTTCGGGACCAACAGTTTGGAGGGTCCGACACGGTCGGGTTGGACGTTTTGGTCGAATGGTTAGGGACCAACTGTTTGGAGGGTCTGAGACGGTCGGGTTCGACGGTTTGGTTGGATGGATCGGGACAACTAGTGGAGATCGGAACCTTCATCTGGACGGACCGTTTGCAAGTTCCGGGACGATCGGGTTGGACGGTTTGGTCGGATCGTTCGGGAGAACTAGAGGAGAACCGGACCTTCTTCCGGACGGACCGTTTGGGAGGTCCGGGACGGTCGGGTTGGACTGTTTAGTTGGATGGTTCGGGACAACTAGAGTTGATCAGGACCTTCTTCCGGACAGACCGTTTGAATGTTTCGGGACGGTTTGGTCAGATGGTTCGGGACAACTAGAGGAGATCTGGACCTTCTTCCGGACGGACCATTTGAAAGTTTCGGGACGGTTTGGTCGGATGGTTCGGGACAACTAGAGGAGATCCGGACCTTCTTCCGGACGAACCGTTTGGAGGTTCCGGGACGATCAGGTTGGTCGGTTTGGTCGGATGGTTCAGGACCAACAGTTTGGAGGGTCCGAGACGGTCGGGTTGCATGATTTGGTCGGATGATTCGGGACCAATAGTTTGGAGAGTCCAAGACGGTCGAGTTTTACGGTTTGGTCGGATGGTTCGGGAGAACTAGAGGAGATCCGGACCTTCTTCCGAACGGACCGTTTGGAAGCTCCGGGACGGTCGGGTTGGACGGTTTGGTCGGATGGTTCGGGACCAACAGTTTGGAGGGTCTGAGACGGTCGGGGTGGACGGTTTGGTTGGATGGTTCGGGAGAACTAGAGGAGATCCGGACCGTCTTCCGGACGGAGTTTCGAAGTTTCGGGACGGTCGGGTTGGACGGTTTGATCGGATGGTTTGGGACAACTGGAGGAGATCCGGACCGTCTTCCGAACGGACCGTTTGGAAGTTTCGGGACGATCGGATTGGACGGTTTGGTCGATGGTTCGGGACAACTAGACGAGATCCGGACCTTATTCCGGATGGACCGTTTGTATGTTCCGGGACAGTGGGGTTTGGTCGGATGGTTCGGGACCAACAGTTTGGAGCATCCGAGACAATCGGGTTGGACGATTTGGTCGGGTGGTTTGGGACAATTAGAGCAGATCTAGACCTTCTGGACGGATCATTTCGAAGTTCAAGGACAGTCGGGTTGGATGGTTCGGTCGGATGGTTCGGGACCAACAGTTTGGAGGGTCCGAGATAGTTGGGTTGCATGATTTGGTCGGATGATTCGGGACCAACAGTTTTGAGGATCCGGGACAGCCAGGTTGGACGGTTTGGTCAGATAGTTCGAGACCAACAATTTGGAGGGTCCGAGATGGTCAGGTTGGATGGTTTGGTTGGATGGTTCGGGGCCAACATTTTGGAGGGTCCGGGACGGTCAGGTTGGATGGTTTTGGTCGGATGGTTCGGGAGAACTAGAGGAGAACCGGACCTTCTTCCGGACGGATCGTTTGGAAGGTCCGGGACGGTCGGGTTGGACGGTTTGGTCGGATGGTTTGGGACAATTAGAGGAGATCTAGACCTTCCGGACGGACCATTTGGAAGTTCCAGGACAGTAGGGTTGGACGGTTTCGTCGAATGGTTCGGGACCAACAGTTTGGATGGTCTGAGACGGTCGGGTTGGACGGTTTGGTAGGATGGTTCAGGACAATTAGAGGAGATCCGGACGGACTGTTTGTAAGGTCCGGGACGGTCGGGTTGGACGGTTTGGTCGGACGGTGCGGGACTAACAGTTTAGACGGTCCGAGACGGTCGGGCTGGACGGTTGGTCGGATGGTTCGGGAGAACTAGAGGAGAACCGGACCTTCTTCCGGACGGACCGTTCGGAAGGTCCGGGACAGTCGGGTTGGACGGTTTGGTCGGATGGTTCCGGACAACTTGAGGAGATCAGGACCTTCTTCCGGACAGACCGTTTGGAAGTTTCGGGACGGTTGGGTTGGACGGTTTGGTCGGATGATTCGGAACAACTAGAGGAGATCAAGACCTTCTTCCGAACGGACCGTTTGGAAGTTCCGGGACGATCGGGTCAGACGGTTTGGTCGATAGTTGGGGACAACTAGAGGAGATCCGGACCTTCTTCCGGACGGACCGTTTGTATGTTCTGGGACAATCTGGTTTGGTCGGATGGTTCGGGACCAACAGTTTGGAGCGTCCGACACGGTCGGGTTGGACGATTTGGTCGGATGGTTTAGGACAATTTGAGAAGATCTAGACCTTCTGGACGAACCATTTCGAATTTCCAGGACAGTCGGGTTGGATGGTTTCGTCGGATGGTTCGGGACCAACAGTTTGGACGGTCCGAGTCAGTTGGGTTGCATGATTTGGTCGGATGATTCGGGACCAACGGTTTTTGAGGCTACGGGACAGTCGGGTTGGACGGTTTGGTCAGATGGATCGGGACCAACAGTTTGGAGAGTCCGAGACGGTCGGGTTGGACGGTTTCGTCGGATGGTTCGGGACCAACAGTTTGGAGGGTCCGGGGCGGTCGGGTTGGATGGTTTGGTCGGATGGTTCGTGAGAACTACAGGAGAGCCGGACCTTCTTCCCGATGGACCGTTTGGAAGGTCCGAGACGGTCGGGTTGGACGGTTTGGTCGGATCGTTCGGGACCAACAGTTTGGAGGGCCCGGGACGGTCGGGTTGGTCGGTTTGGTCGGATGGTTCGGGACAACTAGAGGAGATCAGGACCTTCTTCCGGACGGACCGTTTGGAAGTTTCGGGACGGTCGGAGTGAACAGTCTGGTCGGATGGTTCGGGACAACTAGAGGAGAACCGGACCTTCTTCTGGACGGACCGTTTGGAAGTTCCGGGACGATCGTGTTGGACGGTTTGCTCGGATGGTTCGGGAGCAACAGTTTGGAGGGTCCGAGGCGGTCGGGTTGGCTGGTTTGGTCGGATGGTTTGGGACCAACAGTTTGGAGGGTCCGAGACGGTCGGGTTGGATGGTTTGGGACCAACAGTTTGGAGGGTCCGGGACGGTCGGTTTGGACGGTTTGGTCGGATGGTTTGGGACCAACAGTTTGGAGGGTCTGAGACGGTCGGGTTGGGCGGTCTGGTCGGATGGTTCGGGAGAACTAGAGGAGATCAGAACCTTCTTCCGGACGGACCGTTTGGAAGTTTCGGGACGGTCTGGTTGAACGGTTTGATCGGCTGGTTCGGGACAACGAGACGAGATCCGAACCGTCTTCCGGACGGACCGTTTGGAATTTCTGGGACGATCGGGTTGGGCGGTTTGGTCGATGGTTCGGGACAACTATAGGAGATGCGGACCTTATTTCGGACGGACTGTTTGTATGTTCCGGCACAGTCGGGTTGGATGGTTTGGTCGGATGGTTCGGGACCAACAGTTTGGAGGGTCCGAGACGGTCGAGTTGGACGGTTTGGTCGGATGGTTCGGGAGAACTAGAGGAGAACCGGACCTTCTTCCGGACGGGCCGTTTGGAAGGTCCGGGACGGTCGGGTTGGACGGTTTGGTCGGATGGTTTGGGAGAATTAGAGGAGATCTAGACCTTCTGGTCGGACAATTTGGATGTTCCAGGACAGTCGGGTTGGACGGTTTCGTCGGATGGTTCGGGACCTACAGTTAGGAAGATCTGAGACAGTTGGCTTGGACAGTTTGGTCGGATGGTTCGGGACAACTAGAGAAGATCTGGACCTTCTTCCGGACGGACCATTTGCATGTTCCGGGACGATCGGGTTGGACGGTTTCGTCGGATGGTTCGAGACCAACAGTTTCGAGGGTCCGAGACGGTCGGGTTGCATGATTTGGTCGGATGATTCGGGACCAACAGTTTGGAGGGTCCGGGACGGTCGAGTTGGACGGTTTGGTCGGATGGTTCGGGACCAACAATTTGGGGGGTCTGTGACGGTCGGGTTGCATGATTTGGTTGGGTTGTTCGGGACCAACAGTTTGGACGGGCCGGGACGGTCGGGTTAGATAGTTTGGTCGGATGGTTCGAGAGAACTAGAGGAGAACCGAACCTTCTTCCAGACGGACCGTTTGGAAGTTTCGGGACGGTCGGGTTGGACAGTTTAGTCGGATGGTTCGGGACAACTAGAGGGGATCCGGACCGTCTTCCGGACGGTCCGTTTAGAAGTTCCGAGACGGTCGGGTTGGACGGTTTGGTCGGATGGTTCGGGGTCAACACTTTTGAGGGTCTGGAACGGCCGGGTTGGATGGTTTGGTCGGATGGTTCGAGAGAACTAGACGAGAGCCGGACCTTCTTCCGGATGGACCGTTTGGAAGGTCCGGGACGGTCAGGCTGGACGGTTTGATCGGATGGTTCGGGACCAACAGTTTGGAGGGTTCGGGAAGGTCGGGTTGGACGGTTTGGTCGGATGGTTTGGGACCAGCAGTTTGGAGGGTCCGAGACGGTCGGGTTGGACGGTTTGGTCGGATGGTTCGGGACCAAGAGTGTGGAGGGTCCCGGACGGTCGGGTTGGATGGTTTGGTCGGATGGTTCGGGACCAACAGTTTGGAGGGTCCGGGACGGTCGGGTTGCATTATTTGGTCGGATGGTTCGGGACCAGTAGTTTTGGACGGTTCCGGACGGTCGGGTTGGACTGTTTGGTCGCATCATTCGGGACCAACAGTTTGGAGGGCCCGAGCCGGTCGGGTTGGACGGTTTGGTCGGATGGTTCGGGACCATCAGTTCGGATGGTTCGGGACGGTCGGGTTGGACGATTTGGTCGGATGGTTCGGGACCACCAGTTTGGAGGGTCCGGGACGGTCGGGTTGAATGATTTAGTCGGATGGTTCGGGACCAACAGTTTGGAGGGTCCGGGACGGTCGGGTTGGACGGTTTGGTCGGATGGTTCGGGACCAACCGTTTGGAAGGTCCGAGACGGTCGGGTTCAATGCTTTGGTCGGATGGTTCGGGACCAACAGTTTGGAGGGTCCGGGGCGGTCGGGTTGGATGCTTTGGTCGGATGGTTCGGCACCAACAGTTTGGAGGGTCCGAGACGGTCGAGTTCGATGGTTTGGTCGGATGGTTCGGGACCAACAGTAGGAGAACCGGACCTTCTTGTAGACGGACTTCTGGAAGGTCCAGGACGGTCAAGTTGGACAGTTTGGTCGGATGGTTCGGGACCAACAGTTTGGAGGGTCCGAACGGTCGGGTTCGATGCTTTGGTCGGATGGTTCGGGACCAACAGTTTGGAGGGTCCGGGGCGGTCGGGTTGGATGCTTTGGTTGCATGGTTCGGGACAATTAGAGGAGATCAGGACCTTCTTACTGACGGACCGTTTGGAAGTTCTGGGACGATCGGGTTCGATGGTTTGGTCGGATGGTTCGGGACCAACAGTTTGGAAGGTCCGGGACAGTCGGGTTGGACGGTTTGGTTGGATGGTTCGGGAGCAACAGTTTGGAGGGTCCGAGACGGTCGAGTTGGATGGTTTGGTCGGATGGTTCGGGACCAACAGTTCGGAGGGTCCGGGGTGGTCAGGTTGGACGGTTTGGTCGGGTGGTTCGGGACAACAAGACGAGATCAGGACCTTCTTCCGGACGTACCGTTTGGAAGTTCCGGGACGATCGGGTTGGACGGTTTGGTCGGATGGTTCGGGAACAAACAGTTTGGAGGGTCCGAGACGGTCAGGTTGGATGGTACGATCGGATCGTTCTGGAACAACAGTTCGGAGAGTCCGGGGTGGTCCGATTTGACGGTTCGGTCGGATGGTTTGGGACAACTAGAGGAGATCTGGACCTTCTTCCGGACGGACCGTTTGCATGTTCCGGGACGATCGGATTGGACGGTTCGGTTGGATGGTTCGGGACCAACAGTTCGGAGGGTCCGAGACGGTCGGGTTGGATGGTTTGGTCGGATGGTTCGGGACCAACAGTTCGGAGGGTCCAGGGTGGTTGGGTTGGTCGGTTTGGTCGGATGGTTCGGGACAACAAGTGGACAACCGGACCTTCTACCGGACGGACCGTTCGGAACTTCCGGGACGATCGTGTTTGACGGTTCGGTCAGATGGTTCGAGACAACTAGAGGAGATCCGGACCTTCTTCCGGACGGACCGTTTGTAATTTCCGGGACGGTCGGGTTTCGTCGGATGGTTCGGGACCAACAGTTTGGAGCGTCCGAGACGGTCGAGTTGGACGATTTGTTCGGATGGTTCAGGACCAACAGTTTCGAGGGTCCGAGACGGTGGGGTTGCATGATTTGGTCGGATGGTTCGGGACAATTAGAGGAGATCCGGACCTTCTTCCTGACGGACCGTTTGGAAGTTCTGGGACGATCGGGTTCGATGGTTTGGTCGGATGGTTCGGGACCAACAGTTTGGAAGGTCCGGGACGGTCGGGTTGGACGGTTTGGTCGGATGGTTCGGGACCAACAGTTTGGAGGGTCCGAGACGGTCGAGTTGGATGGTTTGGTCGGATGGTTCGGGACCAACAGTTCGGAGGGTCCGGGGTGGTCGGGTTGGACGGTTTGGTCGGGTGGTTCGGGAGAACAAGACGAGATCACGACCTTGTTCCGGACGTACCGTTTGGAAGTTCCGGGACGATCGGGTTGGACGGTTTGGTTGGATGGTTCGGGACCAAACAGTTTGGAGGGTCCGAGACGGTCAGGTTGGATGGTATGGTCGAATCGTTCGGGAACAACAGTTCGGAGGGTCCGGGGTGGTCGGATTTGACGGTTCGGTCGGATGGTTTGGGACAACTAGAGGAGATCCGGACCTTCTTCCGGACGGACCGTTTGGAAGTTCCGGGACGATCGGGTTGGACGGTTCGGTCGGATGGTTCGGGACCAACAGTTTGGAGGGTCCGAGACGGTCGGGTTGGATGGTTTGGTCGGATGGTTCGGGACCAACAGTTCGGAGGGTCCGGGGTGGTCGGGTTGGTCGGTTTGGTCGGATGATTCGGGACAACAAGAGGACATCCGGACCTTCTTTCGGACGGACCGTTCGGAACTTCCGGGACGATCGTGTTGGACGGTTTGGTCATGTGGTTCGGGACAACTAGAGGAGATCCGGACCTTCTTCCGGACGGACCGTTTGTAAGTTCCGGGACGGTCGGGTTTCGTCGGATGGTTCGGGACCAACAGTTTGGAGCGTCCGAGACGGTCGGGTTGGACGATTTGTTCGGATGGTTCAGGACCAACAGTTTCGAGGGTCCGAGACGGTGGGGTTGCATGATTTGGTCGGATGGTTCGGGACCAGTAGTTTGGACGGTTCGGGACGGTCGGGTTGGACTGTTTGGTCGGATGGTTCGGGACCAACAGTTTGGTGGGCCCGAGCCGGTCGGGTTGGAACGTTTGGTCGGATGGTTCGGGACCAACAGTTCGCAGGGTCCGGCACGGTCGGGTTGGACGACTTAGTCGGATGGTTTCGGGAGCACCAGTTTGGAGGGTCCGGGACGGTCGGGTTGTATGATTTGGTCGGATGGTTCGGGACCAACAGTTTGGAGGGTCCGGGACGGTCGGGTTGGACGGTTTGGTCGGATGGTTCGGGACCAATGGTTTGGAGAGTCTGGGACGGTCGGATTGGACGGTTTGGTCGGATGGTTCGAGACCAACAGTTTGGACGGTCCGAGACTGTCGAGTTGGATGGTTTGGTCGGATGGTTCGGGAGAACTAGAGGAGAACCGGACCTTCTTGTGGACGGACCGCTTGGAAGGTCCAGGACGGTCGGGTTGGACGGTTTGGTCGGATGGTTCGGGACCCACAGTTTGGTGGGTCCGAGACGGTCGGGTTCGATAGTTTGGTCGGATGGTTCGGGACCAACAGTTCGGAGGGTCCGGGGTGGTCGGGTTGGATGCTTTGGTCGGATTGATACCGAGGGCTCCCGATCTTCACGATTTGGACCAAGATAACTAGCAAAGCCTAGATGGAAACCCACCCCAACAACAAACTCCAACGAGAAAGCCTTTGGGGAACTAGGAACCAAATCAACCTTACTCTCAATTGAATGCCACGTTTACCACTCGGAGGCACGCGCCGATCCTTACAATCCACAAGAGAAAGCAAGGCCTAGGGTGGAACTCCCAAATCTAGAGGGATGAAACCCTAGATTAATTAGCAAAGCTCTACTTTTAGTCTTAACAATAGGTCTAATCTTACTTAGGGTTTTAAGACGGGTATTTATAGGGCTAACCCCGTAACCCTAGGGCACTAATCCAAAAGGGTGCATGGGCATCGGCCCGTTACTGTGCGCAGACAGTACACCCGGACATTCCGGGGTAACTTGTCCGGAATGTCCGGCCGTAGGGCCCGGACATTCCGGGGCTAAGTTGCCCGGAATGTCCGGACATCATATTCAATGGACGTCCGGAGGGTCGGAGCTGACACTCCGGCAGCAGTCGTCCGGAGTCTCCGGGCCTGTCCGGAGTGTCCGGGCGTGGAGCTGGGCTGCGCTTCTCTCGGCCACCCATCCGGAGTCTCCGGGCCTGGAGCCGGAGTCTCCGGGTACCTGCCCGAGGGGTGCTTCGGCCATCCCTCCGGAGTCTCCGGGGCAGGGGCCGGAATGTCCGGGCACCTGCCCGAGGGGCGCTTCTGGACGGGGTCGCCCGGAGTATCCGGGGTGGAGTTCCCGGACACTCCGGGTGTGTTGCAGCGGCTTCTGGCTGAGGCGCCCGGAGTATCCGGGGTAGAATTCCCGGACACTCCGGGTGTGTTGCAGCAGCTGGGTTCTTCCCCCCCCCTTGGTTGGTTCCTTCCTCCCCTCGGCGTCGTCCCACGTGGTTAATCCTTCATACCTGAGCAAACATAGGGTCAACGCATTAGGTAGTAAGCCATTCACATGCGAATCAAGTGGAGACGCGTGAAGGACTAGAGTCACCTCGTGTTGGATAGCTTTAGCGCGAGCTCTAGTCATTGGACCACGGGGTGGACTTGGAGGAAGTGAACTTGGAGGGATGGAAATACCCTTGGTGCAGGAGATGTCCGCATCACGGATGGTTCGGGACAATTAGAGGAGATCAGGACCTACTTCCTGACAGACCGTTTGGAAGTTCTGGGACGATCGGGTTCGATGGTTTGGTCGGATGGTTCGGGACCAACAGTTTGGAGGGTCCGAGACGGTCGGGTTGGATGGTTTGGTCGGATGGTTCGGGACCAACAGTTCGGAGGGTTCGGGGTGGTCGGGTTGGACGGTTTGGTCGGGTGGTTCGGGACAACAAGACGAGATCAGGACCTTCTTCCGGACGTACCGTTCGGAAGTTCCGGGACGATCGGGTTGGATGGTTTGGTCGGATGGTTCGAGACGAAACAGTTTGGACGGTCCGAGATGGTCAGGTTGGATGGTATGGTCGGATCGTTCAGGAACAACAGTTCGGAGGGTCCGGGGTGGTCGGATTTGACGGTTCGGTCGGATTGTTTGGGATAACTAGAGGAGATCCGGACCTTCTTCCGGACGGACCGTTTGGAAGTTCCAGGACGATCGGGTTGGACGGTTCGGTCGGATGGTTCGGGACCAACAGTTTGGAGGGTCCGAGACGGTCGGGTTGGATGGTTTGGTCGGATGGTTCGGGACCAACAGTTCGGAGGGTCCGGGGTGGTCGGGTTGGTCGGTTTGGTCGGATGGTTCGGGTCAACAAGAGGACATGCGGACCTTCTTCCGGACGGACCGTTCGGAACTTCCGGGACGATCGTGTTGGACGGTTTGGTCATGTGGTTCGGGACAACTAGAGGAGATCCGGACCTTCTTCCGGACGTACCGGTTGTAAGTTCCGGGACGGTCGGGTTTCGTCGGATGGTTCGGGACCAACAGTTTGGAGCGTCCGAGACGGTCGGGTTGGACGATTTGTTCAGATGGTTCAGGACCAACAGTTTCGAGGGTCCAAGACGGTGGGGTTGCATGATTTGGTCCGATGGTTCGGGACCAGTAGTTTTGAGGGTCCGGGACGGTCGGGTTGTATAATTTGGTCGGATGGTTCGGGACCAACAGTTTGGAGGGTCCGGGATGGTCGGGTTGGAGGTTTGGTCGGATGGTTCGGGACCAACAGTTTGGAGGGTCCGGGACGGTCGGGTTGGACGGTTTGGTCGGATGGTTCGGGACCAATAGTTTGGAGAGTCTGGGACGGTCGGATTGGACGGTTTGGTCCGATGGTTCGGGACAAACAGTTTGGATGGTCCGAGACGGTCGGGTTGGATGGTTTGGTCGGATGGTTCGGGAGAACTAGAGCAGAACCGGACCTTCTTGTGGACAGACCGTTTGGAAGGTCCAGGACGGTCGGGTTGGACGGTTTGGTCGGATGGTTCGGGACCAACAGTTTGGAGGGTCCGAGACGGTCGGGTTCGATGGTTTGGTCGGATGGTTCGGGACCAACAGTTCGGTGGGTCCGGGGTGGTCGGGTTGGATGCGTTGGTTGGATGGTTCGGGACAATTAGAGGAGATCAGGACCTGCTTCCTGACGGACCGTTTGGAAGTTCTGGGACGATCGGGTTCGATGGTTTGGTCGGATGGTTCGGGACCAATAGTTTGGAGGGTCCGAGACGGTCGGGTTGGATGGTTTGGTCGGATGGTTCGGGACCAACAATTCGGAGGGTCCGGGGTGGTCGGGTTGGACGGTTTGGTCGGGTGGTTCGGGACAACAAGACGAGATCAGGACCTTCTTCCGGACGTACCGTTTGGAAGTTCCGGGACGATCGGGTTAGACGGTTTGGTCGGATAGTTCGGGACCAAACAGTTTGGAAGGTCCGAGACGGTCAGGTTGGATGGTATGGTCGGATCGTTCGGGAACAACAGTTCGGAGGGTCCGGGGTTGTCGGATTGGACGGTTCGGTCGGATGGTTTGGGACAACTAGAGGAGATCCGGACCTTCTTCCGGACGGACCGTTTGGAAGTTTCGGGACGATCGGGTTGGACGGTTCGGTCGGATGGTTCGAGACCAACAGTTTGGAGGGTTCGAGACGGTCGGGTTGGATGGTTTGGTCGGATGGTTCGGGACCAACAATTCGGAGGGTCCGGGTGGTCGGGTTGGTTGGTTTGGTCGGATGGTTCAGGACAACAAGAGGACATCCAGACCTTCTTCCGGACGGACCGTTCGGAACTTCCGGGACGATCGTGTTGGACGGTTTGGTCAGATGGTTTGGGACAACTAGAGGAGATCCGGACCTTATTCCGGACGGACTGTTTGTAAGTTCCGGGACGGTCGGCTTTCATCGGATGGTTCGGGACCAACAGTTTGGAGCGTCCGAGACGGTCGGGTTGGACGATTTGTTCGGATGGTTCAGAACCAACAGTTTCGAGGGTCCGAGACGGTGGGGTTGCATCATTTGGTCGGATGGTTCGGGACGGTCGGGTTGGACGATTTGTTCGGATGGTTCAGAACCAACAGTTTCGAGGGTCCGAGACGGTGGGGTTGCATCATTTGGTCGAATGGTTCGGGACAATTAGAGGAGATCAGGACCTTCTTCCTGACGGACTGTTTGGAAGTTCTGGGACGATCGGGTTCGATGGTTTGGTCGGATGGTTCGGGACAACAAGACGAGATCAGGACCTTCTTCTGGACGTACCGTTTGTAAGCTCTGGGACGATCGGGTTGGACGGTTTGGTCGGATGGTTCGGGACCAAACAGTTTGGAGGGTCCGAGACGGTCAGGTTGGATGGTATGGTCGGATCGTTCAAGAGCAACAGTTCGGAGGGTCCGGGGTGGTCGGATTGGACGGTTTGGTCGGATGGTTCGGGACAACAAGACGAAATCAGTACCTTCTTCCGGACGTACCGTTTGGAAGTTCCGGGACGATCGTGTTGGACGGTTTGGTCGGATGGTTCGGGACCAAACAGTTTGCAGGGTCCGAGACGGTCAGGTTGGATTGTATGGTCGGATCGTTCGGGAACAACAGTTCGGAGGGTCCGGGGTGGTCGGATTGGACGGTTTGGTCGGATGGTTCGGGACAACTATAGGAGATCCGGACCTTCTTCCAGACGGACCGTTTGGAAGTTCCGGGACGATCGGGTTGGACGGTTCGGTCAGATGGTTCGGGACCAACAGTTCGGAGGGTCCGAGACGGTCGTGTTGGATGATTTGGTCGGATGGTTCGGGACCAACAGCTCGGAGGGTCAGGGGTGGTCGGGTTGGTCGGTTTGGTCGGATGGTTCGGGACAACAAGAGGACATCCAGACCTTCTTCCGGACGGACCGTTCGGAACTTCCGGGACGATCGTGTTGGACAGTTTGGTCAGATGGTTCGGGACAACTAGAGGAGATCCGGACCTTCTTCCGGACGGACCGTTTGTAAGTTCCGGGACGGTCGGCTTTCGTCGGATGGTTCGGGACCAACTGTTTGGAGGGTCCGAGACGGTCGGGTTGGATGGTTTGGTCGGATGGTTCGGGAGAACTAGAGGAGAACCGGACCTTCTTGTGGACGGACAGTTTGGAAGGTCCAGGACGGTCGGGTTGGACGGTTTGGTCGGATGGTTCGGGACCAACAGTTTGGAGGGTCCGAGACGGTCGGGTTCGATGGTTTGTTCGGATGGTTCGGGACCAACAGTTCGGAGGGTCCGGGGCGGTCGGGTTGGATGCTTTGGTCGGATGGTTCGGGAGAACTAGAGGAGAACCGGACCTTCTTGTGGACGGACAGTTCGGAAGGTCCAGGACGGTCGGGTTGGACGGTTTGGTCGGATGGTTCGGGACCAACAGTTTGGAGGGTCCGAGACGGTCGGGTTCGATGGTTTGTTCGGATGGTTCGGGACCAACAGTTCGGAGGGTCCGGGGCGGTCGGGTTGGATGCTTTGGTCGGATGGTTCGAGACAATTAGAGGAGATCAGGACCTTCTTCCTGACGGACCGTTTGGAAGTTCTGGGACGATCGGGTTCGATGGTTTGATCGGATGCTTCGGGACCAACAGTTTGGAAGGTCCGGGACGGTCGGGTTGGACGGTTTGGTCGGATGGTTCGGGACCAACAGTTTGGAGGGTCCGAGACGGTCGAGTTGGATGGTTTGGTCGGATGGTTCGGGACCAACAGTTCGGAGGGTCCGGGGTGGTCGGGTTGGACGGTTTGGTCGGATGGTTCGGAACAACAAGACGAGATCAGGACCTTCTTCCGGACGTACCGTTTGGAAGCTCCGGGACGATCGGGTTGGACGGTTTGGTCGGATGGTTCGGGACCAAACAATTTGGAGGGTCCGAGACGGTCAGGTTGGATGGTATGGTCGGATCGTTCGAGAACAACAGTTCGGAGGGTCCGGGGTGGTCGGATTGGACGGTTTGGTCGGATGGTTCGGGACAACAAGACGAGATCAGTACCTTCTTCTGGACGTACCGTTTGGAAGTTCGGGGACGATCGTGTTGGACGGTTTGGTCGGATGGTTCGGGACAACTAGAGGAGATCCGGACCTTCTTCCGGACGGATCGTTTGTAAGTTCCGGGACGGTCGGCTTTCATCGGATGGTTCGGGACCAACAATTGGAGCGTGCGAGACGGTCGGGTTGGACGATTTGTTCGGATGGTTCAGGACCAACAGTTTCGAGGGTCCGAGACGGTGGGGTTGCATCATTTGGTCGGATGGTTCGGGACAATTAGAGGAGATCAGGACCTTCTCTTGACGGACTGTTTGGAAGTTCTGGGACGATCGGGTTCGATGGTTTGGTCGGATGGTTCGGGACAACAAGACGAGATCAGGACCTTCTTCCGGACGTACCGTTTGGAAGCTCCGGGACGATCGGGTTGGACGGTGTGGTTGGATGGTTCGGGACCAAACAGTTTGGAGGGTCCGAGACGGTCAGGTTGGATGGTATGGTCGGATCGTTCGAGAACAACAGTTCGGAGGGTCCGGGGTGGTCGGATTGGACGGTTTGGTCGGATGGTTCGGGACAACAAGACGAGATCAGTACCTTCTTCCGGACGTACCGTTTGGAAGTTCCGGGACGATCGTGTTGGACGGTTTGGTCGGATGGTTCGGGACCAAACAGTTTGGAGGGTCCGAGATGGTCAGGTTGGATGGTATGGTCGGATCGTTCGGGAACAACAGTTCGGAGGATCCGGGGTGGCCGGATTGGACGGTTTGGTCGGATGGTTCGGGACAACAAGATGAGATCAGTACCTTCTTCCGGACGGACCGTTTGGAAGTTTCGGGACGATCGGGTCGGACGGGTTCGGTCGGATGGTTCGGGACCAACACTTTGGAGGGTCCGAGACGGTCGTGTTGGATGGTTTGGTCGGATGGTTCGGGACCAACAGTTCGGAGGGTCCGGGGTGGTCGGGTTGGTCGGTTTGGTCGGATGGTTCGGGACAACAAGAGGACATCCGGACCTTCTTCCGGATGGACCGTTCGGAACTTCCGGGACGATCGTGTTGGGCGGTTTGGTCAGATGGTTCGGGACAACTAGAGGAGATCCGGACCTTCTTCCGGACGGACCGTTTGTATGTTCCGGGACGGTCGGGTTTCGTCGGATGGTTCGGGACCAACAGTTTCGAGGGTCCGAGACGGTGGGGTTGCATGATTTGGTCGGATGGTTCGGGACCAGTAGTTTGGACGGTTCGGAACGGTCGGGTTGGACTGTTTGGTCGAATGGTTCGGGACCAACAGTTTGGAGGGCCCGAGCCGGTCGGGTTGGACGGTTTGGTCGGATGGTTCGGGACCAACAGTTTGGAGGGTCCCGCACGGTCGGGTTGGACGATTTGGTCGGATGGTTCGGGACCACCAGTTTGGAGGGTCCGGGACGGTCGGGTTGTATGATTTGGTCGGATGGTTCGGGACCAACAGTTTGGAGGGTCCGGGACGGTCGGGTCGGACGGTTTGGTCGGATGGTTCGGGACCAACAGTTTGGAGAGTCTGGGACGATCGGCTTGGACGGTTTGGTCCGATGGTTCGGGACCAACAGTTTGGAGGGTCCGAGACGTCGGGTTGGATGATTTGGTCGGATGGTTCGGGAGAACTAGAGGAGAACCGGACCTTCTTGTGGACGGACTGTTTGGAAGGTCCAGGACGGTCGGGTTGGACGGTTTGGTCGGATGGTTTCGGGACCAACAGTTTGGAGGGTCCGAGACGGTCGGGTTCGATGGTTTGGTCGGATGGTTCGGGACCAACAGTTTGGAGGGTCCGAGACGGTCGGGTTGGATGCTTTTGTCGGACGGTTCGGGACAATTAGAGGAGATCAGGACCTTCTTCCTGACGGATCGTTTGGAAGTTCTGGGACGATCGGGTTCGATGGTTTGGTCGGATGGTTCGAGACCAACAGTTTGGAAGGTCCGGGACGGTCGGGTTACACGGTTTGGTCGGATGGTTCGGGACCAATAGTTTGGAGGGTCCGAGACGGTCGAGTTGGATGGTTTGGTCGGATGGTTCGGGACCAACAGTTCGGAGGGTCCGGGGTGGTCGGGTTGGACGGTTTGGTCGGGTGGTTCGGGACAACAAGACGAGATCAGGACCTTGTTCCGGACGTACCGTTTGGAAGTTCCGGACGATTGGGTTGGGACGGTTTGGTCGGATGGTTCGGGGCCAAACAGTTTTGGAGGGTCCGAGACGGTCAGGTTTGATTGTATGGTCGGATCGTTCGGGAACAACAGATCGGAGGGTCCGGGGTGGTCGGATTGGATGGTTTTGGTCGGATGGTTCGGGACAACTAGAGGAGATCCGGACCTTCTTCCGGACGGACGCGTTTGGAAGTTCCAGGACGATCGGGTTGGACGGTTCGGTCGGGATGGTTCGGGACCAACAGTTCGGAGCGTCCGAGACGGTCGGGTTGGATGGTTTGGTCGGATGGTTCGGGACCAATAGTTCAGAGGGTCCAGGGTGGTCGGGTTGGTCGGTTTGGTCGGATGGTTCGGGACAACAAGAGGACATCCGGACCTTCTTCCGGACGGACCGTTCGGAAGTTCCGGTACGATCGTGTTGGACGGTTTGGTCTGATGGTTCGGGACAACTAGAGGAGATCCGGACCTTCTTCCGGACGGACCGTTTGTAAGTTCCGGGACGGTCGGGTTGGACGATTTGTTCGGATGGTTCAGGACCAACAGTTTGGAGGGTCCGAGATGGTGGGGTTGCATGATTTGGTCGGATGGTTCGGGACCAGTAGTTTGGAGGGTTCGGGACTGTCGGGTTGGACTGTTTGGTCGGATGGTTCAAGACCAACAGTTTGGAGGGCCCGAGCCGGTCGGGTTGGACTGTTTGGTTGGATGGTTCGGGACCAAACAGTTCGGAGTGTCCGGCATGGTCGGGTTGGACGATTTGGTCGGATGGTTCGGGACCAACAGTTCGGAGGGTCCGGGAGGGTCGGGTTTCATGATTTGGTCGGATGGTTCGAGACAACAGTTTGGAGGGTCCGGGACGGTCGGCTTGGACGGTTTGGTCGGATGGTTCGGGACCAACAGTTTGGAGGGTCCAGGACGGTCGGGTTGGACGGTTTGGTCGGATGGTTTTGGGACCAACAGTTTGGAGGGCCCGGGACGGTCGGGTTGGACGATTTGGTCGAATGGTTCGGGACCAACAGTTTGGAGGGTCCGAGACGGTGGGGTTGCATGATTTGGTCGGATGGTTCGGGACAGTTTGGAGGGTCCGAGACGGTGGGGGTTGCATGATTTGGTCGGATGGTTCGGGACCAACAGTTTGGAGGGTTCGGGACGGTCGGGTTGGACTGTTTGGTCGGATGGTTCGGGACCGACAGTTTGGAGGGCCTGAGACGGTCGGGTTGGACGGTTTGGTCGGATGGTTCCGGACCAACAGTTCGGAGGGTCCGGCACGGTCGGGTTGGACGATTTGGTCTGATGGTTCGGGACCAACAGTTTGGAGGGTCCGGGACGGTCGGGTTGTTTGATTTGGATGGATGGTTCGGGACCAACAGTTTGGAGGGTCCGGGACGGTCGGGTTGTTTGATTTGGATGGATGGTTCGGGACCAACAGTTTGGTCAGATGGTTGGGGACAACTAGAGGAGATCCGGACGTTCTTCCGGACGGACCGTTTGTAAGTTCCGGGACGATCGGGTTGGACGGTTTGGTCGCATGGTTTGGGACAATTAGCGGAGATCTAGACCTTCCGGATTGACCATTTGGAATTTCCAGGACAGTCAGGTTGGACGGTTTGGTCGGATGTTTCGGGACCAACAGTTTGGAGGGTCCGGGACGGTCGGTTTGGAGGGTTTCGCCGGATGGTTTGGGACAACTAGAGTAGAACCGAACCTTCTTCCGGGCGGACCGTTTGGAAGGTCCGGGACGGTCGGGTCGGACGGTTTGGTCGGATGGTTTGGGACAATTAGAGGAGATATAGACCTTCCGGACGGACCATTTCGAAGTTCCAGGACAGTCGGGTTGGACGGTTTGGTCGGATCGTTCGGGACCAACAGTTTCGAGAGTCTGAGATGGTCGAGTTGGTTGGTTTGGTTGGATGGTTCGGGACAACTAGAGGAGATCCGGACATTCTTTCGGACAGACCGTTTGGAAGTTCCAGGACAGTCGGATTGGATGGTTTGGTCGGATGGTTCGGGACCAATAGTTTGGAGGGTCGAGACGGTCGGGTTTGGATGGTTTGGTCGGATGGTTCGGGACCAATAGTTCGGATGGTTCAGGGCAACTAGAGGAAATCCGAACCTTCTTTTGGACAGACCATTTGTATGTTTCGGGACGGTCGGGTTTGGTCGGATGGTTCGGGACCGACAGTCGGATTGGACGGTTTGGTCGGATGGTTCGGGACCAACAGTTTGGAGGGTCCGGGACGGTCGGGTTGGACAGTTTGGTCGGATGGTTTCGGGACCAACACTTTGGAGGGTCCGAGACGGTCGGGTTGGACAGTTTGGTCGATGGTTCGGGACAAACAGTTTGGAGGGTCCCGCACAGTTGGGGTCGGATGGTTCGCGAGAACTAGAGGAGAGCCGGACCTTCTTCCAGACGGACCGTTTGAAGGTCCGGAACGGTCGGGCTGGACGGTTTGGTCGGATGGTTCGGGACCAACAGTTTGGAGTGCCCGGGACGGTCGGGTTGGACGGTTTGGTTGGACGGTTCAGGACCAACAGTTTGGGACAAACTATCTGGAGGGTCCGAGACGGTCGGGTTGGATGGTTTAGTCGGATGGTTCGGAAAAACAAGAGAAGAACCGGACCTTCTTCCAGACGGACCGTTTGGAAGGTCCGGGAAGGTCGGGTTGGATGGTTTAGTCGGATGGTTTGGTCGGATGGTTCGGGAGAACAAGAAGAGAACTGGACCTTCTTCCGACGGACCGTTTGGAAGGTCCGGGACGGTCGGGTTGGACGGTTTGGTCTGATGGTTCGGGACCAACAGTTTGGAGAGTCTGGGACGGTCGGATTGGACGATTTGGTCGGATGGTTTGGGACCAGCAGTTTGCAGGGTCCGAGACGGTCATGTTGCATGATTTGGTCGGATGATTTAGGACCAACAGTTTGGAGTGTCTGGGACGGTCGGGTTGGACGTTTTGGTCGGATGGTTCGGAACCAACAGTTTGGTGGGTCCGAGAAGGTCGGGTTGGACGGTTTGGTCGGATGGTACGGGACCAATAGTTTGGGGGGTCCAGGACGGTCAGGTTGGATGGTTTGGTCGGATGGTTCGGGAGAGCTAGAGGAGAGCCGGACCTTCTTCTGGACGGACCGGTTGGAAGGTCTGGGACGGTCGGGTTGGACGGTTTGGTCGGATGGTTCGGGACCAACAGTTTGGAGGGCCCGGGACGGTCAGGTTGGACGGTTTGGTCGGTTGGTTCGGGACCAACAGTTTGGAGATTCCGAGACGGTCGGGTTGGACCATTTGTTCGAATGGTTTGGGACCAACTGTTTGGAGGGTCCGAGACGGTCGGATTGAATGGTTTGGTCGGATGGTTCGGGAGAACAAGAGGAGAACCAGACCTTCTTCCGGACAGACCGTTTAGAAAGTCCGGGACGGTCGGGTTGGACGGTTTGGTCGGATGGTTCGGGACCAACAGTTTGGAGAGCCTGGGACGGTCGGATTGGACTCTTTGGTCGGATGGTTCGGGACCAAGAGGTTGGAGGGTCCGAGACGGTCGGGTTGGACGGTTTGGTCGGATGGTTCGAGAGAAACAAGAGGAGAACCGGACTTTCTTGTGGACGGACCGTTTGGAAGGTCCGGGACGGTTGGGTTGGACGGTTTGGTCGGATGGTTCGGGACCAACAGTTTGGAGGGTCCGGGACGGTCGGGTTCGATGGTTTGGTCGGATGGTTTGGGACCAACAGTTCGGAGGGTCCAGGGTGGTCGGGTTGGATGGTTTGGTCGGATGGTTCGGCACAATTAGAGGAGATCAGGACATTCTTCCCGACGGACCGTTTGGAGGGTTCGAGACGGTTTGGTCGGATGGTTCGGGACCAACAGTTTGGAGGGTCCGGGACGGTCGGGTTGGACGGTTTGGTCGGATGGTTCGGGACCAATAGTTCGGAGGGTCCGGGGTGGTCGGTTTGGACGGTTTGGTCAGATGGTTCGGGACCAAAACAGTTTGGAGGGTCCGAGACGGTCAGGTTGGATGGTATGGTCGGATCGTTCGGGAGCAACAGTTCGGAGGGTCCGAGGTGGTCGACCGGACCTTCATTCGGACAGACCGTTTCGAAGTTCCGGGACGATTGAGTTGGACGGTTTGGTCAGATGGTTCGGGACAACTAGAGGAGATCCGGACCTTCTTCCGGACGGACCGTTTGTAAATTCCGGGATGGTCGGGTTTGGTCGGATGGTTCGGGACCAACAGTTTGGAGCGTCCGAGACGGTCGGGTTGGAAGGTTTGGTCGGATGGTTCGGGACCAACAGTTTGGAGGGTTCGAGACGGTCGGGTTGGATGGTTTGGTCGAATGGTTCGGGACCAACAGTTCGGAGGGTCCGGGGTGGTCGGGTTGGTCGGTTTGGTCGGATGGTCGGGACAACAAGATGAGAGCCGGACCTTCTTCCGGACAGACAGTTTGGAAGTTCCGGGACGATCGAGTTGGACGGTTTGGTCAGATGGTTTGGGACAACTAGAGGAGATCCGGACCTTCTTCCGGACGGACCGTTTGGAAGTTCCGGGACGATCGGGTTGGATGGTTCGTTTAGATGGTTCGGGACCAACAGTTTGGAGGGTCCGAGACGGTCGGGTTCGATGGTTTGGTCGGATGGTTTCGGGACCAACAGTTCGGAGGGTCCAGGGTGGTCGGGTTGGTCGGTTTGGTCGGATGGTTCGGAAGAACAAGACGAGAGCCAGACCGTTCGGAAGTTCCGGCACGATCGTGTTGGACGGTTTGGTCAGATGGTTGGGGACAACTAGAGGAGATCCGGACGTTCTTCCGGACGGACCGTTTGTATGTTCTGGGACGATCGGGTTGGACGGTTTGGTCGGATGGTTTGGGACAATTAGCGGAGATCTAGACCTTCCGGATTGACCATTTGGAAGTTCCAGGACAGTCAGGCTGGACGGTTTGGTCGGATGGTTCGGGACCAACAGTTTGGAGGGTCCGGGACGGTCGGTTTGGAGGGTTTCGCTGGATGGTTCGGGGCAACTAGAGGAGATCAGGACATTCTTCCCAACGGACCGTTTGGAAGTTCTTGGACGATCGGGTTCGATGGTTTGGTCGGATGGTCGGGACCAACTGTTTGGAGGGTTCGAGACGGTCGAGTTGGATGGTTTGGTCGGATGGTTCGGGACCAACAGTTCGGAGGGTCCGGGGTGGTTGGGTTGGACGGTTTGGTCAGATGGTTCGGGACAACTAGAGGAGATCAGGACCTTTCTTCGGGACGGACCGTTTGGAAGTTCCGGGACGATCGGGTTGGACGGTTTGGTCGGATGGTTCGGGACCAACAGTTTGGAGGTTCCGAGACGGTCGGGTTGGATGGTTTGGTCGGATGGTTCGGGACCAACTTTTCGGAGTGTACGGTGTGTGGTCGGGTTGGACGGTTTGGTCGGATGGCCCGGGACAACTAAAGGAGATAAGACCTGCTTCCGGACAGAACCGTTTGGAAGTTCCGGGACGGTCGGGTTGGACGGTTTGGTCGGTTGGTTCGGGAGAACTAGAGGAGAATTGGACCTTCCTCCGGACGGACCGTTTGGAGGTCCGGGACGGTCGGGTTGGACGGTTTGGTCGGATGGTTCGGGACCAACAGTTTGGAGGGTCCGGGACGGTCAGGTTAGATTGTTTGGTCGGATGGTTCGGGACCAACAGTTTGGAGGGTCCGAGACGATCGGGTTGGACGGTATGGTCGGATGGTTCGGGACCAACAGTTTGGAAGGTCCGGGACGGTCGGGTTGGACGGTATGGTCGGATGGTTCGGGACCAACAGTTTGGAGGGTCCGGGACGATCGGGTAGATTGTTTGGTCGAATGGTTCGGGACGACCAGTTTGGAGGGTCCGAGACGGTCGGGTTGGACGGTTTGGTCGGTTGGTTCGGGAGAACTAGAGGAGAATCGGACCTTCCTCCGGACGGACCGTTTGGAAGGTCCGGGACGGTCGGATTGGACGGTTTGGTCGGATGGTTCGGGACCAACAGTTTGGAGGGTCCGGGACGGTTGGGTTAGATTGTTTCGTTGGATGGTTCGGGACCAACAGTTTGGAGGGTCCGAGATGGTCGGGTTAGATTGTTTGGTCGGATGGTTTGGGACCAACTGTTCGGAGGGTCCGAGGTGGTCGGGTTGGACGGTTTGGTCGGATGGCTTGGGACAACTTGAGGAGATCCGGACCTTCTTCCGGACGGACAGTTTGGAAGTTCCGGGACGATCAGGTTGGACGGTTCGGTCGGATGGTTCGGGACAAACAGAGGAGATCCGGACCTTCTTCCGTACGGACCGTTTTTATATTCCGGGATGGGTGGGTTTGGTCGGATGGTTCGGGACCAACATCCCGAACCATCCGACCAAACCGTCCAACCCGATCGTCCGGAACTTCCAAACAGTCCGTCCGGAAGAAGGTCCGGATCTCCTCTAGTTGTCCCGAAACCATCGACCAAACCGTCCAGTAGAAGGTCCTGATCTCAAACAGTCCATCCAGAAGAAGGTCCTGATCTCAAACTGTTCGTCCCGAACCATCCGACCAAACCGTCCAACCCGACCGTCCCGGACCTTCCAAAACGGTCCGTCTGGAAGAAGGTCCGGATCTCCGCTAGTGTCCTGAACCATTCAACCAAACCGTCCAACCCGGCCATCTCAGACCCTCCAAACTGTTGGTCCGAACCATCTGACGAAACCGTCCAACCCGAATGTCCTGGAACTTCCAAATGGTCCGTACGGAAGGTCTATATCTCCTCTAATTGTCCCAAACCATCCGACCAAGCCGTCAACCCAACTGTCCTGGACCTTCCAAACAGTCCGTCTCGGAAGAAAGTCTAGTTCTCCTCTAGTTGTCCTGAACCATTCAACCAAACCGTCCAACCCGACCATCTCAGACCCTCCAAGCTGTTGGTCCCGAACCATCCGACCAAACTGTTCAACCCGACCGTCCGAAACTTCCAAACGGTCCGTCCGGAAGAAGATCCTGATCTCAAACTGTTGGTCCCGAACCATCCGAGAAAACCGTCCAAACCAACCGTCCCGGACCTTCCAAACGGTCCCTCCGGAAGAAGGTCCGGTTCTCCTCTAGTTCTCCCGAACCATCCAACCAACCCATCCAACCCCGACCGTCTCAAACCCTCCAAACTGTTGGTCCTGAACCTTCCAACCAAACAGTCCAACACGACTGTCCTAGAACTTCCAAATGGTCCGTCCGGAAGGTCTAGATCTCCTCTAATTGTCCCAAACCATCCGACCAAGCCGTCCAACCCAACTGTCCCGGACATTTCAAATGGTCCGTCCGGCAGAAGGTCCGGTTCTCCTCTAGTTGTCCCGAACCATCCGACCAAACCATCCAACCTGACCGTACCTGGACCCTCCAAACTGTTGGTCCCGTACCATCCGACCAAACCGTACAACCCAACCGTCTCGGACCCTCCAAACCATTCGTTCCGAAACATCCGACCAAACCGTCCAACCCGATCGTCCCGGACCCTCCTAACTGTTGGTCCCGAATCCTCCGACCAAAGCATGCAACCCGACCATCTCAAACCCTCGAAACTGTTGGTCCCGAACCATCCGACCAAACCGTCCAACCCGACCGTCCCGGACCTTCCAGACGGTCCGTCCGGAAGAAGGTCCGGTTCTCCTCAAGTTCTCCGAACCATCCGACCAAACCATCCAACCCGACCAACCCGGACCCTCCAAACCGCTGGTCCCGTACCATCCGACCAACAGTCCAACCCGACCGTCTTGGACACTCCAAACCATTGGTTCCGAACCATCCGACCAAACCATCCAATCCGACCGTCCTGGACCCCCCTAACTGTTGGTCCCGAATCATTCGACCAAATCATGCAACCCGACCATCTCGGACCCTCGAAACTGTTGGTACCGAAACATCCGACAAAACCGTCCAACCCGACCATCCCGGACCCTCCAAATTGTTGGTCCCGAATCATCCGACCAAATCATGCAAACCGACCGTCTCGGACCCTCCAAACTGTTGGTCAAGAACCATCCGACCAAATCGTCCAACCCGACCGTCTCGGACCCTCCAAACTGTTGGTCCCGAAGCATCCCGACCAAAACCCGATGGTCCCGGAACAAACAAGCGGTCCGTCCGGAAGAAGGTCCGGATCTCCTCTTGTTGTCCCGAACCATCCGACCAAACCGTCCAACCCGATCGTCCTCGGACCATCCAAACGGTCCGTCTGAAAGAAGGTCCGTTGTCCTCTAGTTCTCCCGAACCTTCCGACCAAACCGTCTCGGACCCTCCAAAGTGTTGGTACCGAACCGTCCGACCAAAACCGTCCAAGCCGACCGTCCCAGACCTTCCAAACGGTCCGTCCGAAAGAAGGTCCGGTTCTCCTCTAGTTCTCCCGAACCATCCGAACAAACATCCAACACGACCATCCCTGACCCTCCAAACTGTTTGTCCCGAACCTTCCGACCAAACCGTCCAATCCGACCGTCTCGGCCCCTCCAAACTGTTGGTAACCCCGAACCATGGGACCAAATCATCCAACCCGACCGTCCCGGGCCCTCCAAACTACTAGTCCAAACTATCCGACCAAACCGTCCAACCCGACCGTCTCGGACCTTCCAAACTGTTGGTCTCGATCCATCCGACCAAATCGTCGAACCCGACCGTCCCGAGCCCTCCAACCTATTGGTCCTGAAACCATCCGACCAAACAGTCCAACCCGACCGTCTCGGACCCTCCAAACTGTTGGTCCCAAACCATCCGACCCAAACCGTCCAACCTGAACGTCGCGGACCCTTCGAACTGTTGGTCCCGAATCATCCGACCAAATCATGCAACCCGACCATCTCGGACCCTCCAAAACTGTTGGTCCCGAACCATCCGACCAAATCGTCCAACCCGACCGTCTCGGACGCTCCAAACTATTGGTCCCGAACCATCTAACCAAACTCGACCGCCCGGAAGATACAAACGGTCTGTCCGGAAGACGGTCCGGATCTCCTCTAGTTGTCCTGAACCATCCGACCAAACAGTCCCAACCCCATCGTGCCGGAACTTCCAAACGGTCCATCCGGAAGAAGATTCGGATCTCCTCTAGTTGTCCCAAGCCATCCGTCCAACCCGACCGCCCCGGACCCTTTGAACTGTTGGTCCTGAACCATCCGACCAAACCATCCAACCCCGACCGTCTTGGACCCTCCAAACTGTTGGTACCGAATCGTCCGACCAAACCGTCCAACTCGACCGTCCCGGACCTTCCAAACGGTCCGTCCGAAAGAAGGTCCGGTCATCTCTAGTTCTTCCCCGAACCATCCGACCAAAACCATCCAACCCGACCTTCCTGACCCTCCAAACTGTTGGTCCCGAACCATCCGACCAAACCGTCCAACCCAACCGTCTCGGACCGTCCAAACTGTTGGCCCGAACCATCCGACCAAACCGTCCAACCCAGCAGTCCCGGACCTTCCAAACAGTCCGTCCGGAAGAAGGTCCGGCTCTCCTCTAGTTACTCCCGAACCATCCGACCAAACCATCCAACCCGACCGTCCCGAAACCCTCCGAACTGTTGGTCCCGAACCATCCGACCAAAACGTCCAAACCGACCGTCTCGGACCCTCCAAACTGTTGGTCCCGAACCATCCTACCTCACTGTCCAACCCGACGTCCCCGACCCTCGAAACTGCTGGTCCCGAATCATCCAACTATATCATCCAACCCGATCGTCCCGGACCCTCCAAACTGTTGGTCCCGAACCATCCAAT